>PVIH01004117.1:106508-146589 GCA_004025045.1 Sigmodon hispidus
GGATTAACAAACTGTGGTACATCTACACAATGGAATACTACGCAGCAGCAAGGAAAAATGATATCCTAAAATTCACAGGCAAATGGATGGATTTGGAGAATATCCTCCTGAGCGAAGTCTCACAAACTCAGAGAGATAAGCAGGGGATGTACTCACTCACTAGTGGTCTATAAACAAACAAACAAGAAAAAAAAAAAAGTCAAACATGCCCAAGCAGCAAACCACAACCACGGAACAGCTTGGGATCAGAAACACCCTGGACTGACCCTTTGGATCCCACTCCACCTAGAGGAACACCTGACTCACTCTTGAGGGAGGGGGGAAAGAATTGGATTTGGCCAGAATTGGAGACTGATCTAAGCATTATTGGGTCAGGGGGACCATAGGACTGTCTGTTCCCTGCCCAGGGAGGGGATGGGGAGTTGCAGAGGAAAAAATGACCAGATGTGTTGGGAGAGGGAAGAGACCTTGAATAAGGATATACAGGGATGGGAAAAAAAAATTCAGAGGGAAAGATGAACACAAAGAAAATATAGGTGTAGCAATCTTATTTGTATTTCTTCCCTTGATAAGCCATGTTTATCATTCTTATCCTCTGTATAGTTATTGTTAACTCTTCCACATTTTAAATTCTTTTTACTGTGTTTTTTTTTTTGATAAATACAAAATAAAGAAGGAAAAAACAAAACAAAACAAAACAAAAAAAAACTACTAATTCATCTCAGGAAAAATTTACCAAGACAAAATTTTAATCCTGAATATCTATGCCATCAACGCAAGGGCACCAACATATGTAAAAGAAACACTTCTAAAACTTAACCTGATATCAAACCTCACACACTAATATTGGAAGACTTCAATACACCACTTTTACCCTTGGATAGGTCAACCAGACATAAACTCAGCAGAGAAATAAGGGGTCTAGCAGAAGTTATGACCCAAAAGGACTTAGTAGATATATACCTAACCCTCCACCCAAACAAAAAGGAACCTAGAAACAACCTAAATGCCCCTCAACTGAGGAGGAATGGAATAACAAACTGTGGTACACCTACACAATGGAGTACTACTCAGCAGTAAGAAAAAAAAAATGATACTCTGAAATTTGCAGGCAAATGGATGGATATGGAGACTATCCTCCTGAGCAAGGTATCACAATCTCAGAAAGAGAAGCAGGGGTTGTACTCACTCATTAGTGGAGTTTAAAAAAAATTATAAAAAAAAACTATAAAAGAGATGTCATTGTACACAAGAACTCAAGACTAGAACATAGCTAAATAACATAATGCCTTACTTCTGCATTGATAGCCTCTGGTAGAGGGGTGGGTAAGGAAAGACTTACTTTCTTTTGTCTGGTCACAGGGAGTTTAATTATGCTCCAGTAAGCAAATGAACAGCATGAATGGGTGGTTTTGTAACTGGGGAGATCATAAGAGTGGATGGACATGATACTGAGAGGTCTGATATCTGAGTTTGATGGGGTGCATGGTGCATGATGTTAAAACACAAAATAAGAAATATGTATATATATATATGAAAAAATCTAAAAAACATATAAGGGAAAAATACAAAAAAAAGGAGCTCAGACGTTTCAAATATAATAATAATAAAAAATAAGGGGTCATGGGAACTTTGCATGATCTCAGGAGTTTTCATGGCTGGAGCAATGTGAGAATAAAGAAAAGAGAAACTGAGAGATAGACAGATAGACACATTCACATGCATGTGCATACCTATGCTGTCTCTCACAGAGGGAGGAGAAGAGAGAGAAAAGGCAAAGGAATAGGGGAGAGGAGACTGAGTGGGGAGGAGGAGGAGAGGAGGAGAGAGAGAGGAGAGAGAAGCTGGAATTTAATGGACTGTGATCTCTGATACAGAAACCTAAGTACCCCAGAATTTCACCATGTTTATCATAAAGAGTTGAATAAGGAGGCATGGTTATTGCATATAGATGGACAGAGAGGCAGAGTTAGTATATACAACTGAACAAGGAAGCTACACTCAGTAGGAGCAGCCTCTTCAGGGGAGCAGTCTTAGACACTGGGAGAAAGCTACAGTGGATATTTTCTGTACCACTGTCAACACTGGAACAGAAGAAAGGTTTGTCATGTCCCTGAGCTTCTCTGGGAGAAGGCTTTGCTACTCCCATAGAGGTGAGGTATTGGTTGTTTCCATCAAACAATACACATTCACTGAGGGCTTCACTCCATTTTTATAGTTAGGGAGATTATTGAATATGAATATTTGGCTTCCTGCTTTACAGTAGGTATAAAATCCCTTGTGTCCCCATGTGGCCACAGACTAGGTCAGAGAAAGCCCTCCATGGAAGTATACACCTGTAATCAGAGCATTTGAAGAGATAGGTCAAAAGAATAGCAGTACAAATCCAGCCTAACATTCATGGACATGCTGTGGTCTTATATTCTTGTACATTGTAAATATTTATCCCTTCTACTGGTTTAATAAAGCACTGATTGGCCAGAAAGCAGACAGGAAATATAGGCAGATTACCAGAATAAAAAACTCTGGGAAGAGAAAGAGCAGAGATGCCAGGCAGATGCACAGGAAAAAAGATGAAATGCTGCTCTGAGAAAAGGTACTGAGCCACTTGGCTAATCATGGGTTAGTCTGAGAGATAAAACTTAGCAAGTAATATGTCTGAGCCATAGGCCAAATAGCATGAAATTGATATAACACTTTGTGTGATTATATGGGACCAAGCTGCTATGGGCAGTCTATTTGAGACAGGTGGTCCAGATATTGAGACTAGTCATGGACAGACTGTCAAAATGGAAGAGCATAGATATGCAGATACCAACAAGGAGAGATACCCATGATATTTTTAAGTAAATAAGTTCAGTTCAGTGTGATATATTACAGAGATATGAAATTGAAGGTATATGCTATAGATTTCACTGTGCTAAAGAATATTGGGAAAAACTCAGACCATGTGTTTTATATTTCGAAAGAATTGCATTGTTTATGGTATAATTCTTTCCACATTGCAAAATGAGATCATATGTTAAATGTCCAATAGTAAAGTTTTCTGTATAAAGAATACTAATGAACTGAGAACACAACAGCCATATATATATATATATATAAATATACCTTTATATATATATATATATATAAACCTTTATGTATATATAAAGGTTTTATTTTTCAGCCTCTTCCTAAGGAATAAATATCAGAAGGCCAAGTTCTGAAGAGGTGTTGTTTGTACGTCCTACTGAATATCCTTGGGAGGGGTACAATGTGTTTTTTTGTTCCTTTTTTTTTTTTTTCCTTAAGAATGCATACCTGATGTCTGGAGTGTAGACAGCTAAAAAGATCAGTGAAGTACTAGTCACATGCTTCTAATACTAGAGTTACAGAAGAATGAAAGGAGTTTGTTTTTCCCACACTCCTGGCAGCCTAGCGCTTCCTGAAAGAAAAGATGAGGGCAGGGAGAACTCTATTTGGTCATAGCACTGCTCTTTTTAATCCAGGTTTAGTACAGGAACTCTAGCCCGAAGTTTTCCTATGTTCCAAGGCAGCAGCCACTCCCATTTGGTCCTAAATAAGCACACAGAGGCTTATATTATTTACAAACTGTTTGTTCTATAGCCCAGGCTTATTACTAACTAGCTCTTTCATCTTAACACATTCTATTAATCTATGTCATGTGGCTTTACCTGTGCTTCATTACATTTTGCTCCTCAGCAGCTCATAACAACTCCACCACTCCACCTTTCTTCTCCCTGTATCTCCCCTGGAATTCCTGCCTGACTATACTGGCTATGTTCTGTCTTTCCATAGACTAAAGCAGCTTCTTTATCAACCAATGGCAGCAACACATATTCACAGAGTACAGAAAGACCATCTCACAGCAGGGGATATTTCTCAAGCCTTGATTGCTAAGAGGATGTGAACCCCAAGAAAATCAGAATGAGCATCATGGCTTGATGAAGGCTTTAAAACTTGCTGAGGTCTCATCAGCATTCAAAGGATGTGCCCATTTACCCAACACAAATACTCTGCTGATTAGGGGGCAAGTTAAGCTGAAAAAGTTTTCTGAAGCTATTTTCCAAAAGTGTTGCTAGTGGCCTACATCACTCTCTGTTAAGTAAATAAGTTGTGCTAGCTTCCTCAAAGCTCAGAAAATTAGCTGAGAATGAAGAAAACTCCCTTTCAGCCCGGGGACACATCAGGAAGCGAACTTTAAATGTTTCTTTCCAAGCTTTAGTTTTCCAATGCAGAACTTATCTGAGTGGCCATTATACCTTTCTAGCAAAAATGTGCAGGAAATCTATATCTGAAAAGTTCAAAGTGATAAAAATATGCCCCAAACCTGAAGATACTGTGCTAGCACATCCAAGCCACCAAACTTTGCTTTTCTTGTTACTACAATCCTTCTTAATGTACCCTCCAATGAACTGGCACAGATGATCACTTCCTAAATATAACACTAGTAGCATAGACACTAAGAACAACAATCAATAAGTGAGACCTCGTGAAAGTGAGAAGCTTCTGTAAGGCCAAGACACAGTCATTGAGACAAAAAGACAACCTACAGAGTGGGAAAAGATTTTCATCAACCCTACAAGAGATAGAGGACTGATCTCTAAGATAGAGAATACAAGAAACTAGAGCCCCAAACCCTTAATAACCCAATTATAAAAATAGAGTTCAGAACTAAAAAGGGAATTCTCAGCAGAAGAATTGCAAATGGCTGAAAGGCACTTGAAAAAATGTTCAACATCTTTAGCCATCAGAGAAATGAAAATCAAAACAACTTTGAGATACCACCTTACACCTGCCAGAATGGCCAAGATTAAAAACACAGATGACAGCCTACGCTGGAGAGGATGCTGAGTGAGGGCAACACTCCTCCATTGCTGGTGGAAGTGTAAACTTGTTCAGTCACTCTGGAATGCAGTATGGTACTTTCTCAGAAAACTGGGAATCAATCTCCCGAAGGATCCAGCAATACCACTTTTAGGCATATACCCTAAAGACACACATTCACACTCCAAAAGCATTAGCTCAACTATGTTCATAGCAGCATTATTCATAATAGCAAGAACCTGGAAACAATCTAGATGCCCCTCAAGTGAAGAATAGATTAACAAACTGTGGTACATCTACATAGTGGAATACTATCCAGCATTAAGAAAAAAAAAATGATATCCTAAAATTTGCAGCCAAATGGATGAATTTAGAGAATATCTTCCTGAGTGAGATATCACAAATCCAGAAAGAAAAGCAGGGGATGTACTCACTCATTAGTGGACTTTAAAAAAATGTTATTGTATACAAGAGCTCAAGGCTAAAACATAGCTAAATAACACTTGCCTCACTTCTGCATTGATGGCCTCTGGCAGGGATGTGAGTGAAGAAAGACTGGTTTTCTTTAAGTGTCTGGTCAGAGGGAGTTTAATTATGCTCCAGTAAGTAAATGAGCAGCATGAATGGGCATTTTTGTAAATGAGGAGATCATAAGTGTAGGTATCAATCTAAGAGAACTGATAAGAGAGTTTGATGGGGTACATGATGTAAAA
This sequence comes from Sigmodon hispidus, assembly GCA_004025045.1. Taxonomy (NCBI): domain Eukaryota; kingdom Metazoa; phylum Chordata; class Mammalia; order Rodentia; family Cricetidae; genus Sigmodon; species Sigmodon hispidus. Next base: position 112,052 of record PVIH01004117.1, read on the forward strand.
TCACCAAATTATAAATATATACAAATATATTTATATATATAATATATTTCTTTTTCCATATATGTGGAAAAAGTAAGAGAGATGGGATGTGGGAAACTGCAATTGCCATCAAGCTATAAGAGACAGTTTGGAGAATGAGCATAGACGATTATGTCAGCCTACATGAAGAATTCCGTGTCTGAGACTTCAGCATCCAAATTGATTGGGAGACAATGAAAGATCCCAGTGGAAACTAAGCTGATAGTTGAGAATAGATGTGGAAACTATGATTATAAAGTCTCAAAGAGGAAAAAATGAAAAAAAAAACAGTAGGAAAGAAACAACAATAGAGATGAGGAAGGAGGAAAATGAGAATTTAATAATCCTCTATTCTATAGAAGGACCCAGTGTAGCTATTTCTTCTGTGCTCATTTATTGAACTCTATTAATATAGGTTGGATATTGATCCCAAGAGAAATACATCATACATATCCTAAACCCAGAACAGAACATTGTTACCTATTTTAAAAAATAAATTTCTCAAGTATTTCCATTAAGGATATTGAGATATAATTATCTTGGATGCTTCCTAAACCAACTGCAGGTTCCTGTTAATAGGGCACAGAGATGCAGCCAACAGAAACCATTTAAGTGATGGCAGAAACTGTAGTAGGGCAACCATAAGGTAAGGTGTATCCATAAGCACCAGAAGCTGGAAGACGGCATGAACCAGAATCTGAGCCAGTGTCTGGAGGAAGTATCCCCTGTCATCCCTTGGACATGGATTTTGTACAGCAAGGATGGTGAGACAACTTTGCTTTGTGGAGAGCTACAATATCAGTAGTCATTATTTGTTTCAAAAGTTATGACATCAATATAACCACAAAGAAGGTAGCATCATATTGGTGAAAAGCGAACTGAAACCTTGGGAAATTTTGGAAAGGTACTGAATTTAATTAACTAACAGGTGTCAGGAACAGGATCCTGATTCAAGCAATGTGGCTCCAAAGCTCAAAGTTTCTACTTCTTAACCGGCACCATCAATTCTCAGAGCCTCAAGAATTACTTAGTATATCCTCAACCTTTAATAATGAACTAAGAACAACTAGGAAGCAATGACCTAGCTCCAGAACCAGAAGTCAATATAATCTTCAAAGCCCTCAATGGTGATCCATCTCTCCCAGTAAGGCTACATTTCTTCAGGGTTCAATAATGTCCCTGAACAGTTCCACCTGCTGGAGCTTAAGCACTCAAATATAGGAACTTGAGAGGACACTGTACATTTAACCGGCAACAGTTATCTAACCTACTTCCCCATCTCTGAGACTTATACTGGAGAACAATGTCTACCAGTAAATACTCATCAACCTGGCTCCCTACAATAGCAGCATTGGCAACAAAAATCATGATTTGTAGTGTATGCCAGTGTTCATAATATAAACACATCCATCATGAATTACAAGCTAATACACATGTCATTACTCGATCAGAGTTAGGAACAAAATGTACAAATAACACCAGCACACTGTATTTCCAATACTCAAATGCACCAGGTAAAAATGACCTCAGGAACATATGTGACAGTAAAATACATTAACCAGGAAACAATTTCAGAATACTTTTTTTTGTATTTAATGTAGTTTAATAAAATATGCTTATAATTATAGAATTATTTTTTTTGTAAATAATGGCTATTGATAGCAACAGGTTAGTAAAATTTCCTGAAACTCATAATGGACTTTTGAGAACAGGCTATGTTTATTCATCACAGGATTAGAAAGTAGACATATGGTCTTTATCAGCTATCTTTGAATTTCTATTTCCACTCAATAACTGTGTAATTTGAAGGAGTTAATCATGCGATGGCTGCTGCACCTTTGTAGCCTCGGGCAATGCTATTATGACCAACACTTTGAGACTTCATTCTCTGAAATGTGGCTGGCTCAATGCTACATGACTAATAGATATTTATAGGTACTTGTGGATGGTGGGACATTTTGTATTCAAATACATTACATAGCTGAAACCTAAAAATTAAACTACTTGTATTTTTGGAAAGTGAGATGACCATCCTGTGACTGTCTGACCATTGACAGCATCCACAGTCCTCCTCATTGATTCAAGGGTTTATTCTTTCTAATCCTCACTTATTTTTAAATGCAAACATATTAATTTATAGCAAAGATATATTTGTTAATATTTTCTTCAGTCACATCTAAATCATGACCCACAGACCTCAAATTTTTACATATAAGGAAGTATATCAAGATTGTGCTTTGGTTTGTTTATATTTCTAAGTACAACTAGTTCTCAGTCTAAGAACTTTGCACTTACTTGGTATATCAATACTATTAATGATCAGCTTATCCACAAACAAGGAAAATGTTTTAGAGTAGAGTGTTCTAGTTGCTTCCACTGAATCTATTTTAGGCCTGGTATAAACTGCTTGAAACTCAGTCAGATCTGGTTACCTCAGGCCTGCTGAAAGCTCCTGCCTCATGTAGCTGTTTCTCAGTGGGTCCACTTGTTCCTCATTTCACAGAAGCAAAATACAGCAATATCCAACAGCTGCTGATAATGAGAAAATGTAATGAAACACCAGAGTAGTATAAAAAGGCCCCCTTCACTAATACCTCCTTTAAACTGGCCAAACCTCAGTCCTGTAGAAAAGCTTAAGCAAGAAAGCCTGATCTTGGTAATAACAATGACCCCAGCTTTGCTGTCTCTCTGGTGTTCCGGTGATCCCTGAGCTCCTGCTGCTTCCAGACAAAACCCTGGTTGCACTCCTACCCTCTTGAAGATCTGTTAGTGTGCATTGTTTGGTTCTCCCAACTCCTTGCATCTCATCTGAATAGCAGAAATGCCTAACCAAGATGCTCACAGGGCATGGCCATTGTTGGCTTATGGCTACTCTTAGTGGAGTCTTCTAGACCGAATTTAAATGAAACCATGATGAGAATAATAAGAAAATATAAAAGTTTCATTGTTATCTGAAATGATGACAAAAATGATGCTTTAGAGCAGTGGTTCTCAACCTGTGACCCTTGGAGGGAAGGGTCAAATGAACTTTTCAATTGGGTCACATGTCAGATATCCTGCATATCAGACATTTACATGATTATTCATAACAGTAGCAAGATTACAGTTACAAAATAGTAATGAGAATAATATTATGATGTTAATATATGTTTATATATGATGTTAATATTATGATTATACTAAAACATGAGGTACTGTATTAAAGAGTCACAGCATTAGGAAAGTTGAGAATCATTGCTGTAGAGAATGATAATCTCTAACAAGTTAATACTTTATTTAAAAAAAAAAAAAACTAAGTCCCAGATTGTGGCCATGGTGGTATATGCAGGAGGTCAAGGAGAGTTTATGTAAACATCACAACCCATGAGTTTATGAGATGACCACAAAAAGATATTAGTCTTTCAAGAAATTTGCTTTGGTCTATGTTGCAAAAGAAACCATCACCAAGCTAAGGACACCAAACCTACTGGTAATTAAACAAAGAACTAAATGGGTAATCTTTGAGAGCACATAGGACTAAATTATATTACTTATTTGTTGTGTGATTCTAGAACCCTGATCTATGCTACAGTCCTGCTTATGGCAGAATATCTTTTAAGTACTCTAAAGTTTCATTTATTGAAAGAATGGTTAAATACCTCATTTCAAATAGCTATTCACACTCCTACAGTGTCAAAATGCCAAGTTTTGAGGTTACCATTCAGAGTCAGTGATGATACAACAGACTACCACTCATCACAGGCTACCGTATGCTATTTCAGCTCCTATCCTCTCCCCTGAATCAATAGTTGCATGTCTTGAACAAGTGGCAATCCTGGTTCTGACCTTGCAAGATGAGAGCTAGAGCTCTCCTGCACTGTTTTAAAACAGCTCACCACTTCTATGTGAACTGAGGTTCTTGTTTTATATATTTTAATTTCAGCCATGCTCAGCTTCTGTCATTGAGATAACACTAATTTTATATCAGAAATAAATTAGTTCTTAAGACATGTGCATGTACATTCATGTAATCTCCAGGAGTATTACAAAACATAAGCATATTACCTCACTCCCTTGAAAATAATTCTGTCTTATTGTATTACATGCAAGAGAAGAACAAGCTAGATGAGATGTGGCATAATAGGCATATTAACTTGAAATCTATTCCATGTAAAAATCCCATTGTACCAAGGTTGGTTGGAAACCAAAATTGTTATAGTGTAATCAAACAACAAGATGAAAGTTAATTTCTAGTTTATACACGGGGGGGGGACTATTGTTTACCAGGCCTTTTCCTATTTGTTTACACAAAGCAGATGTTTAATGCATTTTCTATGTATAAATATCATCTCTGTCTCTTTGGAACTGTTATGCCAACAGGGATATATTATGGACTTTGAAACTGTGTTTAACAGTTAAACTTTATCCACATCTGTATGAATCTGATTTTCTCTACAAGTGCTTGAATTGTGTGATGAGCATTCTCTCTGAAATTTAATGTGATCTGAAATACACATTTGGTAATAAATGCTCTTTTAAGACACGTCTATTACTTTAGTAATGTGCTTCAAAAGCATGTTCTTCCACCTTTGTCTCTAGTTGGGAACTTTCTGAGGGCAGGAATACATCTTATTAATCTTCATGCCCTAACAGATCTAGAAGCTTAATGGACATTCATAAATATTTATTGATGATCAACAAGTTTGTGTTGTGACTAAATGCTAGAGCTATTTAGGAGCAAACTGAAAATAATATGGTAGGCTGCAAAGTCAATATACATGTCATAGTTTAAGGATTTAGATAGAAGGTAGAAGAATGAAGGAGGGTAGCAGTAGGCTTTGCTTACAAAGCTTTGGGAAAGGTGGGCTCTAAAAAAGAGATATATTTGAAATATGCTGATGGACTGGATAGAGACTTGTAAGTAGACAGAAAAGTGAGGAGTAAGCAATTATATATCATTTTTTGGAGGTTCTCTAATACTTGGCCCAACTAATTAATGTGTGTGTGTGTGTGTGTGTTGTATATACACAGGCATATGAGTGGGTGAATGAACTTATGCCTAAGTGCAGATGCCAAAAGAGAATATCCAGAGGCAGCAGGTAGCCAGCAAGCCCCAGACTTCCTCCTGTTTCTGCCCACTACCCCAAGTACTGGGGTTGTAAGTGTGCCTTTGGAAGTTGCCAGCTCTTTATGTGTGCTCTTGACATTTAAACTAAAGTCCTCCTGTTTGGGAAACATGTGCTCTTCCCCCACAGAGCTACCTCTCTTCCAACCCTCCACTACCTTTCATAGTTTTATTTCTCCCGCCTAGCCAATAACATTCTTATGTCCTTCCTTTAAGAATTTTGTTCTGAATCTTACAGACATAAAAGTCTCAGCTTCCCTCTTTCACTTCCTCTTATGTTTTTCTACCTTATGTTCTCCTAAGACCCCAGCAATGTTGTGTACATCCTTGTTAAAGTAAAAATAGAAGTGTCTATGCAAGTATCTGCCTGTAAAACTGATCTTTTCCCATGGAAAAAAACACTTAAGATTAGCAACAAAAGATAAAAGGGACAATACTTTTACTTTCTTTATACTGAAAAAAATAAAATATCAAGGAAAAGCTAAATTTAATGATTTTTATGTCTTATAGAGGAAACACATAAATAGAGATTATATAAAGAAATAGCACAGGAAGAAAACGCTGTAAAGTTGTTCTGTACTTAATGACCAAGAGCCTGTAAACACATTTCTTAAATAGAATTTTCATTCCATTTTATGACATTGTCATCATTTAAGAATGTCAAGTGTTGTTGATTTTTCTCTTGGGCATGATGCCCACAGTTTAGGTCACCAAAATGAAGTTGAGTGGAAATTATGTAATGAAGTCTGAATGAATGACCAAGTATTTTCAGAAGCCTGGATGAGGAAGAACAAGGTTTAAAAATTCCTGAATGTATTGCTAACCTTAACTGTGAGCAAACACGTTTTGCATCTTTGCTTATTTAATGTTGCATTTTAAAATTTGTAGTTATTGGCTATGAAGATTGTAGTATAGTTTTATTTTTTAATTCCAATTTTAGGCTTTAGAATAGGTAGATTCTCTTGCTCATTAGTTTTCTGGTGAATTTTCCATTTATCCATATTATTTAATTCATTAAATGAACATACATGAAATGATTCTATTGAGTAATTCACTCAGTATAGTTTTAGAAATGAAAGGTACAGTTTCTGCTTATCTTCACCATGAGGGTAGGCAATGGACAACAAACAGACGAAACAGAGACCTCCCCCTCAAGGCAGCGAGAGGACACATCATGGGCAGGGGAGTTTGGCAAACATGGGAGAAATAAGCACATAAGCAATTCAGAAGAGCCTGTCTTATTCTGTTGTTAAAAGAGGAATTCCTTGTCCTTTTATACTTGCCCTTCAGAATGATGACTGTGATGTCTTTATGAAGGATGTTTATTCATCTCTATAGTTTCCTTGAAATAGGATCTCATGTAGTACACAAGCTAGTTCAGGCTAGCCTTGACATGACTGTGGAGATGAAGATGGCCTTGAACACCTAATTTCCCAGTCTCTACCTTGTGAATGATAGGTACGTGCTACCATTCCAGGCTTTGTAGTATGGATCTGATAGAAAAACTTAGTACAGTTGAAAGGATCAGTCAGGATTACAGTGCAATTATCTATACTCATGAGGAGAATTTAGGGTATGGTGGATCTAATCAAACCTTGAGAATGACTCTGGTAACTAGCCACAAGGGTAGGAAGAGTGAGAACATTGGCAGCAACTGAGGTTCTTAGTATTGAGTATGATTAAAGAAATAACTTGACATTCGACTCAAATAAGAGATCACACTCATATCATCCAAGCCAATGACTAAACATAGCAGTAACATGAAGATTTTGCCACTCTTCCAACTTGAATCCTAAGTCACGGGTTCCTCCTGGGTTTGCTTAGACTTCCCAAGGTCTGCTTAGTTGTCCAAAACTCCCTGCTCTATCCTGTTTTCTCCAACAAATGTCAGATCTATAACATGATTTGAAAGGTCTTCCCATCTAATTCTGTTTCTGACCTGTTTTATCTGTCCCCTGTGTCACCTCTGGATAAATTGCTCACATTCAAGTTTCTATTTCTGCTTTCACCTCCTTAGGAAGGGTTTTTGCCTTAGGGTATTTTAGAAGCAATTAGAAAACAGAATAGGCTGGCATGTTTATTGAGGTGGGCATTTAATATTCACAAGGATGGCTCAAAAACAACTATAGATTCTTGAATGAATGGCACTACATTGAAATGGGGTTCTGAGAAGGGTAAATCGGCCTGTGGTGGTCTTTTAATTATGAGGCATGTGGCAGATCAGTTCCATACATAATTATGTACATAGGTTTAGAGGTCAAAAGAGAACTTACAAGCACATGATCAGGATCTATATTTTATATGCACAAAAATTTTTATCTCTGCCCTTGGTTAAGGATAGTACAATTGTCAAAGGCAATGGTTGTATAATTCTACCACTAAAATAAGCAGTTGTGATAAATATGTTCACACACACACACACACACACACATAAACATACACACGTCTCCTGCACTTAAGAGGCAAAGAATCATTAGCAACAAGTCTCAAAGTCCCAAATGGGAAATCTTTAACTCATTGGTTGTGCATCCTGGGGCAAGGGCAACACTTTCTAACAACCATGCAATGAGGCAGCAATATTTTAATACCTCAACTTTTTAATTATAAAATAAGTCTGAAATAGCACCACAAAAAAAGGTAGGAAGGAAGAAAAAGAAAAACAAGCAAAAACTCACTTTTATGAAATTAAGGAGAAAGACTGAAAACACTGTCACGAGAGTGGTGCACAGACCTTTTAAGATAGCACAGATGTGGGCAGATCTTTGTGTGTTTAAGGCTAACCTGGTCTAAATACTGAGTTCCAGACCAGCAAGGGCTATGTAGTAAAACCCCATCTCAAACCAAAACCCAAACAAAAAGCAACTACAAATTTATTTCACATGCTTGGTGGCCTCCACATTGCCTATTAATGCTTTGTTTGTTGTTTGGTGGTGGTTATAAAATAATAAAAGTGCATGAATTACATAAAAAATAGTACTAACAACAAGGAGTTCTTGAAACAACAAATTTTCAATAAGTAAACTGATAGGCCTTTTATTTGATACTATAAGTGGTAGATTTCTACAAAGTATTACATATCTTTGTGTTTTCTATAGCAGAATTCAAGTCAATTTCTATATGGTTTAACTTTGATTTTTTTGTTTGTTTTGTTTTGTTGTACAGGCAATTAATGGAATATAATGTAAGTGAAAATAAAATTAAGAGTTTAGCACATCCATAGAACACTATATCCTAAGGAAGAAATCTTATTTAAGAAGGTCAGTGTCTCACAAGCTTTAATTCCAGCATTCTCTGCAGTCTCCACTTCTGATTCCTAGAATTCACAGGAAGAACAAAGGCACCATATTAAATCCTCCCAATGTCTGCCTAAGAATGTTATTGTCGCCATCAATCTGTTCACTTTTTCACCCTTTAGAAATTTTACAGGCATCTACTTCAACATCCTCTGTAATCTAAGGCTTCAGGGAAAATAAAAAGTAGTACTTTGTCCCTTAATAAACCAGCAGTGACATTTGTGCATGAACAACGGGTGAGTCTCTACCAGGTCAGCAAAACACCATTTTATTTGTTTTTATTCTTATCACAATTAAACAACTGAGCTGTAGCTGAGCATCTCTGCAAATTGAACTAACTCTAAAGCCTTAATTTCCACTTGAGGGTCCTTTCTAGGGGACATGATTTAAATGCTGAGAAAGTTTATGCATGTGCCTCTTCCTTTTTACCAAACCAATGCAGTTCCTAACATCAGGATTCTATTTCTAGCTGGATGCTGCAGCACGGAGCTGTATCCCCAGCACTCAGGACAGAGCCTACATGCTACCATTTTCCATACTGGCTTTAGCTATGTAATAAGTTCTGTCAACAACAACAGATTATACTTTGTAAATCTTTTGTTAGAGTATGCAACCTTAAAATATTTTGTTTCATTTTAATAGACCTAGAAACAACCCAGAAAAGACAGTGTGTATTCAGTATTACCAATTTTTCTACCAGAAATAATGCCACATAATTCAGAAACCCTAGACTAAGCAATCATCTTAAGTACAGGATTTATCCTTTAATAGCAATCCTACATCATGTGATCCATGTTATGTGAATTAACTAAGAGCTAGACTTGAAGATAAAAAAAAAAATCATGTTCTCAAAATCCTGTGGACAATATATAAATGCTCTAGCAAAGAATAAATGGTTTAATAGTATCCATATTGCGTCATTCCTCCAAGGCAGCCCCACATTCGTACACCAACTTTGTGCTCCTTACTTTTAGCATATTTATAATTTGTACACAACTTAATATTAACCTCTATGTTGCTATATTTCAGACATCAAGCACATTAACCAGTTCAAATGCAAAATTATTGGATGCTCTGAGTGAAATATTATATCTGTTTAGAAACTCAATTTACTCAATATTAACTATTGCTATATTTTATGTTAGATTCTGCTTCCCTCTGGCATCCAGAGGTGTCTAGTTCATTCCATATGTAATTTGAGGTCAATACTGGCTGCTTAATTAGCAGCTAGTTGAACTGCAGAACAATTTTCTTGATAGTTTTTACACTGTAAGTGCTTCCTAAAAAGTTATTTTAGAGAAATAGCTGGTAGGATCAGATTCAACTTTGCATCCTGGTATCCATTAACTTTCCTTTTCCTTCTATGATAGGAACCTCCCTACTGGCTCAGGGTTTGCATTTTTATAACTTGACAGGTCCAAATTCTAGTATACCCTTGGTCTTTAATAAAATTTTAGTACAGTTTTGGGGAACTATCACAGCAGAAGCAAAATTATTGATAGAGATTCAAGTACTATCTAGGTTATATTAATATAATTCCTTCTACATTTAGAGATTTTATATCAGGAAGAGGATAGGCCATGTGAACAGAGGTTGGTTGCAACTGCTATCACCTTCCAAGGATTAGACCACAGTAACTTCCCCAGTATTAAAACCAATAGACAAACCCTCACCACCCTTCCAAGCACCCAGGTTTTAATCTCAATACTCAGCTTCTAATTTCCTCTATTTCCCCCTAAACATCTGCCTGTTGATTAATATTAGTAGATAAAAACAAATAAATGAACAAAAAACTAGATGATCTCAGCCCAAGTCCTGTCAATAACATAACCTACTAGTTTTATGGCTAAAATGGGCAATTCTTCACAATGCCAGCTCTCTAGAATTGACAGGTCCAACTGTTGGTTCTTGTAAGAGATTCAGGGCCTTTCCTGGCAGCTCATACAAATGAGGTGCTATCCATAGAAACAGATATATGATGGCTTTTCAGAAATATTCAGCAGATTTGAGAGCAACAAAAGAGCACAGAAAAGAGAAACCAGTGAACAATCTTCCCGAGCCCTAGTTAAAGATAAATGATGGAAGGAAGCTGGATCTTGCCATTTATTTTCATTTAAATTTGCCCCCTTTTCTCTTAAATGAGCACACTTAGGAGTGGAATTATGTAGAAGAAAAAAGGTGTGTCCCTGGATGGTGAGCCCATGCCAACTGCTAATTAAATCTTAGCGTGAACTTCGGTTTCAGAAATAAAGAACAAGAACCCGTCACAATCCACCATGTCCCACTGAGGAATGGGTGGCCCTGGAGCAGGTGGGAGTCTCCAGAGATCATTATCTAGCTAGGGTACTTTGGAAAGAATGTCTGTGGCAAGATCTAAGAAACTCATAAAATTCAAAGCAAAGTGTTGGGAGCTCTATTGAGAAAATTTTGACAAATGCTGCAAGGTGCAAAGGCAGAATCACAAAGGTCCCGTGTCTCTGCTCCAGTGACTGGCCTGTGGAGCTCCTGTCGGGTTCAAAGACTAGCAGACTCTGTTCATCTTCTGGGGCATGGAGCAGGCAAGGAAAGGACCAAAGACAAGAAGAGATAAGGGGTGGATAAGAAAAAGTTCTATGGAGGAATTTTCTTACAAAAGACTGACCCTTTCTTCTAATCCAAACCAGTACTAAAAGAGCCAATACAAACATCTATTATACAGCGACTAGAATAGTTCTGTTTTATGTGACATATAGATGCATATGGTTTCCTCACATATATTTTTATAAAACCAAGATATGTTTTTTTCTTTAACCAGGAAAAGAAATGAACTATGGTAAACAAAGGAGCAGGGTGACTATGGGGAATAATATCATGGATAAATTTAAGACTTCATTTTTCTTATGAGTTCATCATTGATAAAACTTTTTAACCAGAATGGCCATGGTAAGGGACGGCAAACTGATTATATCTATTTAGGGCATGAGCCAGACCTGAATAAGCAGAGCACTCAAGCAGAGAGACTTCTGGGTTAAAACAAACTACTCCTGAAAAGACTAGGAAAAAATAAGAAAATTTTAATTTCTTAGGAATGGATAAAGTATTTTTTAAATATTTAGGTCTGTGACAAATGCACCATTTATTCTTTTTTTTTTAAACTTTATTTATTATTTGTTTATTTATTTGCCTTGGTGTTTGCCTGGAACTGGAACTACAGACAGTTGTTAGCTACCATGTGGGTGCTGGGAATCGAACCCAGGTCCTCTGGAAGAGCAGACAGTGCTCTTAACCGCTGAGCCATCTCTCCAGCCCCGCACCATTTATTCTTATATCTCATTTTTAATATAGATACCATTTACTATATTAATTTATTAATCTTTTTCCCAGAAATTCACAACACTAAAAATGCTCTTACTAAGTCCCTAGGCTCACTTGAGCCTGTTTCAGGGTTTGTCATTTCTCCACTTTTCTAATTCTATGCTAATATTAAATTAACATGACTGCTATAAGGAACAAAATAAGTGTTTGTGTATGGTAGACCCTCTCCTCTCTCTCTGTCTCTCTGTCTCTGTCTCTGTCTCTCTGTCTCTGTCTCTCTCTCTCTCTCACACACACACACACACACACACACACACATACACACACACACATACTTTTCTCTGATGTTGGCTTATATTTGTTTTGCTTGGCAAATTTAATATCCAGATGGTCAAATTTAACCAAAACCATGTTGGGAGTTCACTTTCAATTATATCAAAATTACAGAATAATTTAGGAGATTTTTATCTTGATATTATTTAATTTTCTCATCCATTAACACACAACCAGAAGAGAATTCCCAACAATTTCAATCTGCAAATCTCTGTGCTAAGCCCTGCCTGTCCTGATGACCTCAAGGCTACTGTGTGACTGTCATGTACCCAGCTGAAGCCATGCTGACATTTGTTCACACCCTTCCCCATCTCCTTTCCTTGCCAAGCACATCCCTTTAGCAATCCTCAGTTGTCCTTCAATCACCAGTGTCCCTCACCTCTACAAGCAGGTACCCAGTAATACACAAATAAGATAAGTGAGCTTTGATGGCATCTGTCCCTCCACTTCCCTGGGCTGTAGAATATTTCTCAGCATGGTTTTTGGCCCAGTTTCCTCCTGATCACATCTTGAGTCAGAACTTCTTACCAAGCCTTTGCAGCTACTCTTGTCAACGTAGCCAATGCTTTCAACAGCCATCTATTTCCAGAGGAAACAATTCCAAATCCCTCTGATGTTCAAATATACTAGCACATGGCTCTGCAGTTTATGCTGCTGTGATCTTTTCCATGTTCCCATCTGTAGGAAATACCTGTGCTCTTTACTCCTGTCATGTCCTTGTAGTTTGGAGGGTTATTGATCTCGGTGTTTCTCCTTTGTTGTTCGGTTTTGTTTTCCCTCTTTTCTTTCTGTTCCTAAAGGTTGGAATTTTTCTGTAATCTTCTTTAATCAGGTTTTACTTTTCCCTAGGGTCATTTTCATTTTGTTCCCCATGGAGCTTATTGTGCTGTTTCTTTTCTATAGTCACAAGTTTGAGACTCACATCAATATCTATTAACCTACACTTCTTGAATTTCAAATACTGTTTTTAAAGTTTTCATATATGTTCTTCTGTTACTATTACTTTCAAAATATTTTCTGACTCACACTATGATTTGTTTGTCTGACTCATGACTTACTCCAATGTATATTTCCCAGTTTCCAGCATGAGGATTTTCCATTATTTGTTAGATCTCTACTTAATTGCATGGAGGTCAGAAAACAGGCTCTTCCTTATTTAATTCCTTTGAAATTTGTCGAGCTTGCTTTATAACCCAAGATATGATCAAATTTAATGTCTTTTATGTGTACTTGAGAGAAATGTGTTCTCTGCAGCTTTTTGGAGGGGAGGCACAAAACACTGTATAATACACCAAATCAAGACTACTAGTTTCTGTGTTCAAATATTTTCTTTCTTATCAGTTTATTCTACCACATGTTAAGACTCATAATGAAATGCCCAGTTTTGACTACAAATTTCTGTTTTTCTTCTTGTAGTTTCTTCTAGTTTTATCTTAGATATTTTGGGTCTGGATTAGATTGAATATCTGCATTTTAAAATTGCAGTTGTCTGGTAAATTACATATTTTATAGTCCAAACCAGTCATTTCTTATCTAGTAAGGCTTTTGTCTATAGGAAATTTTTATGGAAATAATTAATCTGTTTTATTCTCTGCTGTCTAATTCCTCTTTTCCACATTTCTTGGAGGTCTCTGCTAAGAAGCACATAGTCAGATTTTAAATTTTGTTCTTTTGATTTCCAGCCTGACAGTTTACTTTCTTATAGCATTCATCCCACTAATATTTAATGATGCATTTGTGTTAGTATGTTTTGCACCTGTTTAATTTTCCTCCTTTATTGCTTTTATTGATATAGACATTCCTTTCATTTTTCCTCATTTTTAGCCTCTTATAGGGGAATCTTTATGCTTCATTTTGAAAGTATCTACTTGTTTCAATTGAGTTATTGTTATAAGTTGGATAATAAAAATACCGTACCCATGACCTCTACCATGTACTTGAGGGTTAGCAGACTCTGAAATATTAAAGGATGTTACTCCTTTGATTATTTATTCTCTAGCAAAAGGTAACTAATCACAGAGCCCTCATGGGAGGTTTGAATTGGCAATAACAACAACAAAATCATGAATTGAAGGTAAAAGGATTAAAAGGCAGAATATTAGCTTATTTCCACAATATTACACAAATGCTCTATGGTCTTATAATAAAACCTGGAGACACATATTTGGGAAAGGTGAAAGGTCAGAGAGACAGAGGAATAAGCCACAGCTACTTCTCATCCAGCCAACTTCTCAGGCCTATGTCTCTCCATAAATCCTCAAGCTGAATGCCTCTGAGTCCTTTGCTAAAAGGGAAGGACTTAAACTCCTGCATCCTCCTGCCTTATCTTTCTTTCTCTGCCCAGCTCTCTGACTTCCTGGTTCAACTTTTCTAGTGCTACGGTTAAAGGCATATGTTTTGCCAATACTGAAGCATAGGCATGGGATCCCAAGTGTTGAAATTAAAGATGTGTGCCACCACTGCCTATATCTGTTTTGCCTTAAACTCACAAAGATCCAGAAATATCTCTGCCTTATGAATCCTGGTATTAAAGGTATGGGTCACCACCCCCTGATCTCTATGGCTAACTCTGTGGGTGGCTCAGTCCTCTGACTTTTTAGGTAAATTTTATTAGGTATGTAATATTTTACCACACACAAAAGCATGGGAAATCAAATATTCTTGAATAGTTATTTTCAGTGTGCTGAAAAAGTCCACCCCCAGTCATCTCTCTAGCAATTTCATATGGGTAAAAACTTACCTTTTACTTGCTTAAAATAATTTTTTCTTTTATGTATTATTTTCTCATGATTGAAAGAAACTTTCATCTATCATAAAGTTTTATGTGGACTTTTTCAGCACTGAAAGTTAGAGTTCAACTTTAAAAAACATAAAAAAAATCACAGATAGCCTACCAACTCAAGGAAATTAAACATCACTCAACTGAATCACCTCTGGGTCAAGGAAGAAATTAATAAAGAAATGAAAGTCTTCCTAGAATTGAACAAAAATGAACCCACAATGTACTCAAACTTGTGGGACACAATAAAGCAGTCTTAAGAGGAAAATTCATAGCACTAGATGCTTATATGAAAAACCTAAAGAAATCCCACACTAGAGAACTAACAGCACAGCTGAAAGCCTTAGAACAATTAGGAGCAAAGTAACCTAGAAGAAGTAGACAGCAGGAAATAATCAAAGGTAGAGCTAAAATCAATAAAATTGTTACAAAGAGAACAATACAAAGAATCAATGAATCAAAGAGTTGGTTCTTTGAGAAAGTCAACGAGATAGATAAACCCTTATCCATACTAACCACAAAGCACATAGAGAGTATCCAAATAAACAAAATCAGAAATGAGAAGGAGGACATAACAACAGACCCCCAGGAAATCCAGAGAATTATCAGGTCACATTTTGATAATCTATATATTCCACAAAAATGGAAAACCTAGAAGAAATGGACATGTACCATTTACCAAAATTAAATGAAGAACAGATTAATTACCTCAACAGACTTATAACCCTATAGGAAATTGAAGCTGTTATTAAAAGCCTCCCAAGTAGAAAAAAAAGCCCAGGCCCAGATAGTTTCAGTCCAGAATTCTACCAGACATTCAAAGAAGAATTACTATCATTACTCCTCAAACTGTTTCATACAGTAGAAACTGAATGAATATTGTCAAATTCTTTTTATGAGGCCATAATTACCCTAATACCCAAGCTACTAAAAGACACAACACAGAAAATGAATTACAAATCAATTTCCCTCATGAATATTGATGGTAAATTATTCAACAAAATTTTGGCAAACCATGTACAACAATATATAAAAAATTATCATTCACAATGATAAAGTAGGCTTTATCCCAGAAATGCAGGGATGGTTCAACATATGAAAAACCATAATTTCATCCATAATATAAACAAACTGAAGGAAAAAAAAACCACTTGCTCATATCTTTAGATGCTGAAAAAGCCTTTGACAAAATCCATCACTCCTTTATGATAAAAGTCCTGGAGAGATCAGAATACAGGGAAAATATCTCCACATAATAAAGGCGATTTACTAAGCTGACAGCCAACATCAAACTTAATGAACAAAAACTGAAAGCAATTCCACTAAAATCAGGAACTAGACAAGGCTTTCCTCTCTCCCCTTATCTATTCAATATAGTTCTTGAAGTTTTAGCTAAAGCCATAAGAGAATGAAAGGAGATTAAGGGCATACGAATTGAAAAGGAAGAGATCAAATTATCTCTATTCGCAGATGATATGATTGTATACATAAGTGACCTTCAAAATTCTACCAGGGATCTTCTACAGATGATAAACACCTTCAGCAATGTAGCAGGATACAAGAATAACTCAAAGAAATTAGTAGCTCTCCTATACACTAAAGCTAATAGGGCTGAAAAGAAGTAACAGAAACATCACCCTTTATAATAGCTGCAAATAGCATTAAATACCTTTGAATAAATATAACCAAAGAAGTAACAGATCTATTTAACAGAAACTTTAAATCACTGAAGAAACAATTGAAGAGGATATCAGAAAATGGAAAGCTCTTCCATGTTCCTGGATAGGTGGGATCAACACAGTAAAAATAGGAATTCTACCAAAAGCAATCTACAGACTCAATGCACTTCCCATAAAAATCCCAAAACAATATTTTATGAAACTTGAAAGAACACTACTCAACTTCGATTAGAATAATAGGAAAGCCAGGATTGCCAAAACAATTTTGCTCCACAAAAGAACCTCAGGAGGTACCCTCATCCCCAACTTCAAGTTACACTATATAGTTATAGTAATAAAAACAGCTTTGTAGCAGCATAAAAGCAGACTTGTGGATCAATGAAATTAAATTGAGGTTCCAGGCATTAACCCAAAAACCTCTGAACACCTGATCTTTGACAAAGAGGCCCAAGATACTCAATGGAAAAAAGATAGTATCTTTAACAAATGGTGTTGGAATAGCTGGATGGTAGTGTGCAGAAAAATCCAAATAGATCCAAGCCTATCACCCTGAAAAAACTTGAATCCAAGTGAATTAAAAACTTCAACATAAACCCAGCCACACTGAACTTGATAAAAAAGAAAGTGGGAAATACCCTCCAATGAATTGGCACAAGTGACCACTACTTCCTAAATATAACACCAGTGACACAGACACTAAGAACAGCAATCAATAAGTGGGACCTCCTGAAACTGAAAAGCTTCTGTAAAGCCAAGGACACAAACAATAGGACAAAATGACAGCCTACAAAATGGGAAAAGATTTTCACCAATCCTACTAGTGATAAAGGAATGATCTCTAAAATATATAGAAAACTCAAAAAACTAGAGCTCAAAACTTTGAATAACCCAATCAAAAAATGGGGTTCAGAACTAAAAAGGAAATTCTCAAAAGAAGAATTACAAATGGCTGAAAGGCACTTGAAAACATGCTCAACATCTTTAGCCATCAGAGAAATGCAAATCAAAATAACTTTGAGATACCACCTGACACCTGTCAGATTGGCTAAGATAAAAGACACAGATGACAACCTATGCTGGAGAGGTTGCAGAGCAAGGGGAACACTCCTTGATTGTTTGGGGGAGTCTAAGCTTGTTTAGCCACTCTGGAATGCAGTATGGTGGTTTCTCAGAAAATTGGGACTCAATCTCCCCAAGGATCCAGCAATACCACTACTGGGCATATACCCTAAAGATGCACATTCACACTCCAAAGGCATTAGCTCAACTATGTTCATACCAGCATTATTGATAATAGCAAGAACCTGGAAACAACCTAGATGCCCCTCAACTGAAGAATGGGTTAACAAACTATGGTACATCTACACAATAGAGTTCTACTCAGCAGTAAGAAAAAAATGATATCCTACAATTTGCAGCCAAATGGATGGATTTGGAGAATATCCTCCTGAGTGAAGTGTCATAAACTCAGAAAGATAAGCAGAGGATGTACACACTCATTAGTGGACTCTAAACAAAAAAGCAAAAGCAAAGCATGTCCAAACTGGAAACTACAAAGACTGAACAGCTTGGGATCTGAAACACCTTTGACCAACACTTTGGATCCCACTTCCTCCAGAAGAACACCTAACCCAGTCTTGATATTGGGGTGAGGAAATTGGATCTACCAGAATTGGATGCTAAACTAAGCTACATTGGGACTTTGAGATGTCCTGCCCTTGCTGGGGACAAGATAAAGTGATGTGGAGAAGAGAGTGTGACTGATAGGGGCAGGAGAGGGTAGGGAGCTTGATCAAGGATACAGAGGGATAAAAAATATGACTTTATTCATAATAAATAAAAAAATAAGATAAAATATCATAAAAAGCTGGCAAAAAATAAGTCAAGCTATGTCTCGGCATTCATAAGAAAGAATATGCCTCTAAATTTATTTGGGAGTTGAGTGGCAGGTCTCCCAAAGTGCCAGAGGGTTACAAAACAACCAACAAGAGATCTACATATTGAATAACTGGGAATTTTATTAAAAGGCAAATTCTTATTCTAAAAACCATTGCCAAAAAATTCCAAACTTGTCCCAAGCTCCTGGGACATGCCTGTACTATATTTTAATTTAGAAAGAAGTCCTTAAATATGTGTTAAATTTACATCCAGATTATCGGAACAATATGGCAGTCATGTTCAAGATTTCATCCCAAATGACTACTGATGGATTAGAGAAAAGAATTTTGAAAGTAGATCTCACTCAAGTGGTGACTTACAATGAGAAATATATTCTGCCCACTACATGGTTGAAATACTTTACATAATAAAAAAGATGCTTCAAGAAAACAAAACAAAACAAAAAAAACAAATTGCTAAAGTATACTCTCTAATCAGGAAAGGTCTGTTCTGGATGAGCTAAAAGATGAAAGAATCAACAGAGAGCAAAGTAAATCGTCAATGTATGTCTCAGTCTAAGTACTGGTAATATAAATGACCATATCTGTAATGTCATATGACAATGAAAACAATAGGAACTTTCAACAATGTGGAAAGTATTCATGTTAAATTATCTAGGTAAAGGTAAATGTGAATAATTGTGTAGTATGATGAAATATGCTATCCAATGTAATTGCTAAATGTATTGATATTCGTATCTCAAACTCAGTGGCTTTAAACAAGATAAGTCGGTGTTTGTGATACCACAAGACTATATTCTCACCACTCTGAGTCTGAGAATGCTGTGGGATTATGTTCTTGTACATTGTAAATATTTACCCCTTCTACTGGTTTACTAAAATACTGATTGGCCAGATGGCAGATAGGAAGTGTGGGCAGATTACCAGACTGAGAAAACTCTGGGAGAGGAAGAGTCAGAGGAGAGACTCAGAGGAAAGAAGACAAAATGATACTCCCAGAAAAGGTACTAAGCCACATTGCTAAACAAAATAAGAATCATGGGTTAGTTTAAGAATTAAGTTTTAGCAAATTATATGACTGAGCCGTAGGCTGATCAGCATAAAGTTAATATAATCCTTTATGTGATTATTTGGGGCTAAGTGGCAGTGGGGCTGCAAGTGGGTCCAAACCTAGGGAATAGGCTGGAAATTCTGGGCCAGAAACTTTTTACGACAGAGGAAGGCCAGCCTGGAAAGATATAGAAAGACCTATCTCAAACGTATAGATCAATAAATATCTGCATGCATATCTTGCATATTTATATACATGTCTCACACACACATATAGAACTATACTGTTAATATTTATTTACATGTGTACATATACCTGCACATTCTTCTATATGTATATATGCACATATGTGCAAATATATACACATATACATATATGTGAAAATACTTTAAGGTTCTCTGCTAATTTTATACATGTATTTAATATATTCTGATTACTGATTCTCCCACTCTAGAACCCCCCTCTTTTCCCTACCTGTCTTTTTCCCAGATTCATGACTTTTGGTTTTGTCACATGAATTATTTTGTTACCGGGGACTTTGGTGCAACCACTGGCTTGAAACTATCTATTGTAGCTTGGTGGGATCATCAGGAGGTACACAATTCTTGAAGGCAAGAATTATCCTGCTTCCTGAATCTACTAGTAGCAAATAGTTCAGCATTGAAAGGCTATGCTTTCTTTCTGGTTGCCTATAAGCCCACCAAAATATTTATGGTGCAGAATTTAGAGTGACTTTATGTACTTTAACTACTATGTTTAATTAGATTCAGCTGGTAAGCAAAATTTGGCAACTCCAATGTAAGTAAAGGCAATGGGTACATATAGATCATATCCAAATAGTTAATTAATTTATAGACTAGTAGACGTGTGTGTGTGTGTGTGTGTGTGTGTGTGTGTGTGTGATGTGTTTATGTGTGCATGGAGAATAAAATTTGTGTTACTTGTATTAACTGTTTTTCATCTATATTTATTGCGGTAAAAACCCGCCGTGAGATATGTTTTAAATGGGGTTTATTTTGTGAAAATCACTTACAAAACAGAGACGATTTTAAGAGAAAATGAAAGGATAAGGTTGCAGCGCGCAGGAGCATTTCTAAGGAAAACTCCTCATCCCCACACCATGCGTCCGAACTCCCGCGCTGCTGGCCCGAACTGCACACCCGGGAACTCTCGCGAGAGAATGCCTGCTTCCTGTCCTGGTCTTCTCCCTCGAAGGTCTACTTCCGGAATCCTTTCCAGCTAACCACGCCCAGCTCATCTCCAGTCCTCTGATGCGATCATTCACATATATAATTCCTGATTTCCCTCTACATATATTAATAGATTAACCCATTTGAATTAAAGTAAGTCACCTTTATTAGGAGACATTGTCACTTTTAAGTGTTGAGCTTGAATGCTTTCTATCTACATTGGTGGCTGTTTTTAAGCCAACAATGGTTAAGATGTTTATGGCTTATCCTCAATTGAAGGGGTTTTTTTTTTTTTCTGTTCTTAAAAAGCTGTTCCTCTTTAGGCTATAATTTAAGTTTACATTTTGATTAGTTATTCTTGTAGTAATCTTAAAGTAGAAATAAAACTTGTTAGCTGGCTAACCAGCTATCACCATACTCATTAGGTTTTCGCCTCTACCAAAAGTCTTCCTATTTTACTACAGTGACTGGTACATTCTTGAAATGGCCTTTAGGTATCATTTGGTTTTAGGTTCTTTAGCTAAAGTTCTCTTAGTTAAGAGATTTCTAGTTAATTTATTATGTGAAAGGTTTAATCTTTGCATATTGCTACTTTTAGTTTGTCTTTTTATCTTCTATGGAACTTTCTCTTTAGCTCCAGGTAAAAGTTTTTCTTCAATTCTTCTTGGTTTAAATGTTTTAAATTTACACGATTTAAGTAATTATTTTATTTTGGTTGTTAGGGCTAAAATTAGTTCAAAATGTCCATTGGTTGTGGATTCTTCTGGGTTTGGACCAAATGCTTTATTAAGGTTAAGCTGCCCTATGTTTATTCTAAGAATACTTTCCAGTATCCTTACCTTGTTATGACTTTTTTTCTCTGATAAATCTATTGGTAAGTATTATGTATGTAAATTCCATTTGTTTAGTTTTAGGAGGGTGACACACTCTGTGTGTGTGTGTGTGTGTATACTTCACTGTGCCATTCGATTAAGCTCTCTATTCTTAATTTACTACTTAATCCTCCTTTGCAGACCTAGTTTCATAGGGAGTGATCTAAAATGGTCTTTTTAAAAAATGTAGCCCATTGCTTCCCATCTCATAGGCTACACATTGGCCTAATGTTTTCATGGTGTATTCCCTTGTTCCTTTTTACAGTTTGCAAAGATGGTGGTATATAGGCTGAATTAATAAAGGATGGTGAGGTATTATGGGGCTTATCAATTATAGAACAGGCTCCTTTAGTTGGATATAAAGTACTTCCTAGTCCTTTGAGTTTTAAGCTATGGCCAAGAGTTCTTAATAATTTTGTTAGATAGTTATTAAAGTTTAAGGCTAAACATGGAGGAGTATCTAATTGCAGTATTAAGTGTATTAGAATTATTTCCATCATTGTGTTTAAGACCACCAATGAATTTTCACATATTAATTGGACTTTATTCTATCATTTCTTTTTCTAGGGACAGGTTTTACACCAAGAGTTTGGGTTAATCATATGACCACGATGGCTGACAGAAAATTTACCAACCCTTGAGGAGGTATGACTTAGTCAAACTTTGTTCATTGCTTAATTTTTCTCACTGCTAGATTCTGTGGGTACATGGCTAGGCAAGACATCTTTAGCTATCTGGATGTACTTGATGCCCTCTCCTTGAAATTATATTAAATTTTAGGGGATTTGACACTGGTTAGGGAGCATTGCATGTGTCATTTTACCTTCAATTAATTATAATGCTGGAACCAAGCCTGTTTTGTTTATGGGATATAATATCCACTTAAACATTTTCAGTACTTTTACTGTAAGCTATATGAACAGTAAAATAAAATAATGCTAAAAATTCACTTTAAAATTTTAGTGATTTTGAGTATAATTTGACTAGTAAAAATTTGGTGTGAAATTTTTTTGGATATTAAAATTAAAAGTCTTATTTGGTGAATTACTAGAAGTGGGCAAGGAATCTGCTATTGAAATCTTTGCTTTGGGAGTTTGTCAAGGAATAGAAGATTTCAGGTCAGGAGAAAGGGAGAATTGACCTTGGCAGTTTTAATATTAGTTTGAATTGTATGTCTAAAAAGCATTAAAAGTATGCCAATAGGGAGTTTACATACGAATAAACCCATACCATTCAAATACCTTACTTAAAGGGAACATATAGAAGATTATACAATCGAAGGCCCTGAAATAAGAACCAGGTGTCTGATAGTTTCCCATTAACTACCCCCAAGTTAAAATGGGCCCAGAATGAGAAGAGGGGTATAAGTGGGCTGGTTGCTGATTTCATGGAGGATGGTAGACCAATGGACCAAATGTAGATGGGGATAGCCATATGGAAAAACAAGGTTTATGAAGAAGATCATGTTTATAAGATAACACAGGAATGTCTGTCAAACATTAATAAACTATTAAAGAAACAATAGTCATGTTGTATAGGTGGTATGTTGGTTAAGCTTTGATATCATAATACATTAATTAAGGTTACATGTGTATATTTTTGTATGTGGGTACTATATA
Source organism: Sigmodon hispidus (assembly GCA_004025045.1). Lineage (NCBI taxonomy): Eukaryota > Metazoa > Chordata > Mammalia > Rodentia > Cricetidae > Sigmodon > Sigmodon hispidus. The sequence goes on from PVIH01004117.1 coordinate 135,182, forward strand.
ATTTTATGTACAAGAAGTAATTCAGTTACAATATCAGCTTTAGGTATTGATGGTGGAGGTTAGCCCTTTATTTTTGATGTCATGAGAATATGAGTTCTTCATTTCTGGTTTACAAGACCACAGTAATTTTTATACTATCAGGACCTATGGGGAGTTTAAGGATGGTGTTTTCAATAATGTTGGTGATTGGTATTAAGATTATGATAATAACAAAGTAGATGATTGAGGCTATTTGTCCAATTATTCTGAATGGGTATTCTACAGGCTGACCTCCAATTCATATGAGAATAAGAAGTTTACCTGCTAGGATTCAGTATATTATCTGGGTAATAGGACAAAATGTTGTTTAGAGGTGTTAAGTAATGGGAACTGGCTGGGATTTGAATAGAGAGAATTAAAGCTAAAACTCCTAGTTTGTTGGGAATAGATTGTAGAATAGCTTAAGCAAATAGGAAATACCCTTCTGGTTTAATGTGTGATAGAGTGTTGAGTGGATTTGCTGGGATGTAATTATCAGGGTCTCTGAGAAGATCTGGGGAAAATAATACTAAAATTATGAGAGCAGTTAGAAGAAGAAGGGTGCCTAATCGATCTTTAATTGTATAGTAAGGGTGGAAGGGAATTTTTTCTGCAGCAGAGTTTAGGCCTGATGGGTTGTTAGAGTCTGTTTCATGGAGAAAGAGAAGGTGGACTAATACAAGGGTGGTAATAATAAATGGGAATATAATTGTGTCTTAGCTCTACCTTTTCTATGAAGTTCACTCATAAAATTGATACTCTGCTATTTAAGTTAAAGAAAATTATCTTTGGTAAGTTTTAATTTGCATATATGTTTTCTTGTACTTTCTACTATAAACCATGAAGATACTCTCCAGTGCAGTCTTGGCTAACATGATAGAATAAACATATGACCACAATAATTTAGAGCCAGTCAAATATAATTTGATCCTACTTTTTACTTACAAATTTTAAAACATTAGAAAGTAATGTTTGCTGAGGTCCATACACTAAACTATATGGAGTTTATGAGTCGGTATTTTCTGGGAAAATAATGGGAATGGTAAAACTAAATTCTTGTGATAAAAAGTAAAGAAAAATGTAAGACTATCCAGTAGTACTCAGATGCTTTTTGTTGTGATCTCTCTGGATATGAGATTTGATATGTATTGCTGAGTCTTGGCTGAAACATTTCTTTGTGTTTATCTACTGTGTTGCAGACCATCACTCACTGCCCAACTGAAAATATCATCTCTCTTTTGAAATATATTCTGGTTGTTCCTGTAGGCAAAAACCTTCTGCTTTGGAGTTTACATTCTGCTTTACAGATTTCTAGACATTTCCATTTCACTTTGAAGCATAGTTACTTATGTATGTGTATACTCCAGGTTACAAATTGTCTGATTTTTTAGAGACAACTGGCCCTTCATCTGACTGCCTCACTCACAGAAGATGCATGCAATAAACATTTAAAGAACACATGCTATAAAATAAAATTGAATAACTATTTTGAGGAAATGGAGAAAATAACCAAAGAAAGTAAAGAACAAGAACTCCAAAAGCAAATACAACAAAAGAAAACTAAAAAACAACAACAAAAAAAGGTAGAATTTACAAAGGTGTAGAGAAGCCTCTTTTCTGGAACACTTAACCTGAACTTCAGATCTTTCTCTCTTTCATCTCCCCTTGGAATTTTGGCATTTTTTATTTGCCTTCCACCTGTCATTCTACCTTTGAATGCTGTCTTAGTTCATTTTATATTTCTGTGGCAGAATACTGTAGATAGAACTTTACAAAAAAATACAACCTTATGATTTAGAAGACAGGAAATGTTAAGATCACAGACTTTTTTACTACACCTTCATATAGCAGAAAGAGTCACATAGTGAGAATCTATATAAAGCTTACATTTATATTTCCCTGTACTATTTTGTGACTACTAATTCTGTCCTAGGAGTTCCAGCTTTATTAGCTCATGTAACCTGAAATGTCTCTAATTTTTTTTCCTAATTCTTTCAACATGCAAATTTATAGTTCAGTTTCCAACATAAGAACATTTAGGAGTCGATCTTAGTTTGTTAACAATAAAACACCATGATCAAGGCAACTTACATAAGAAAACATTTAATTTGGGGCCCAAGAGTTTCAGAGAATTAGGGTCTATGACCATCATGGCAGAAAGCATGGCTACATGCAAGCAGACATGGCACGTGTGTAATAGCTGAGAGCTCATATCCGGAGTCAGAACTATGAATCAAGAAGACATACTGGAAATGGTGCAAATCTTTTAAAACCTTAAAGTCTTCCCTAGTGATACACCTCTTCCAAAAAAGCTACAGACCTTAACCCTTCCCCCACAGTTCCCCAATTGGAAACCAAGTATTCAAATATATGAGCTTATGCGAGCCATTACCAACTCAAACCCCCACAGGACCACATACCAAGCTTAACAACCTCACAATTCTATTGTCTGTATTTCTTGCCACCTGGTTGAGGATATTGCCAGATGACAGTTCATCCTGGCCTTGACCTAGGTGGGATCTGCCCTTCTCGTAGCTCCTTCCTTATTATCCAATCATAAAGCTCAGACCAGCTCCCAATGGCCCACACCAATGTGTTCACACAATAGACCTTTCCCAATGCTCTTTAAAGGGGTGAACCTTTTCACTCTGATAGGCAGGCAGATGAAAAACCATTCTAGACATCATGCTGCCACTAAACAAGCTATCTTTGTGACATCAAATTCATTGCCATTAAGGACAACCTCTCTGAGAAACAAATGAGCATTCAGAACAAACAAGGCCATCTTTCTTCTACTATCACAGTCAATTAATACTTTTATTTTCTGCTGGAATTTTTAGATTTGAACTGGATAGGTCACTGGTTTCCTGGAAGAAAGAAAGAGGTTTTTTTGTTTTTGTTTTTGTTTTTTTAAACACCTTGGAACATACCTGGGGCAAAACAATTGCTAATAATGGTGTTCAAAGCAATGATTGTTTCTCCTCATTCAGGAGACAGCTGTTTTCATCATGGCAACAGCTGGACTATGGCACATAACCCTGTAGGTAGTCTCAGATCACTTCCTGGACTTTGTGGATACCAGTGAAGACTAGGTGGTAATACCTGCTGTGGCAAACAGAGGATGTATCAAGGGAAATGCCACATCATAGAGGGTGCATTGTTCCATGGGACCATTTAAATTATTTTAGAGCCATGGACTTCACAATGTCATATTGTGATAAAATACACATTGGATGAAAGAGCCATTATGGTGAGCACAGGAATGATACTATCATCAAAGGCCAGCAATGGCTGCAGCATCAAGGGCTAGTGCCAGATAAGGACAAAGGAACACATCTCCATCCTCTCCCTGGCATTTCACATCCGTACATCTGCTTGCCTACTGTGCAGTAGCCCTAGATTATCTCATGACATCTTATGGAGAGCCTTAAAAAATGCCCCAAATGAGCTTGTTTTCCTACCTATAGAGTCTCTTTACCTCATTCTCTTCTTGATAGCGCACCATTGTTCATCGAGGTAGAACTTAGGGATGATCTCAAAAGTCTTCTCATCTCACCTTGAGACTTTAATGTCATATTATTATTTTACCCAACTCCACATTTCATTATTGTAGTGGTCATTGTTCAATTCTAACCAACTAAACTTTAATCAGTGTTTACCAAATTTATTGTAGTTATATATCTTAACCCTCTTGTTCTAATCAGTTCTCAAAAGTCTTCCAAATATTAATGCCTGCTGGTAGCTGTAATAGTCAGGGTTAATTGTCAGCTTGACTGATTATGGAATCACTTGGGACACTGGGCATGTACATGGGGCGTTGTTGGGATTGTACTAATTGAGATAGGAAGATTGGCAGACTGTGTGTGGGACCATTCCTTAGGCAGGGATACTGAACAATAGAATATAGAAGGAGGGAGCTGAGCCAAGCTTCATCACCCTGTTCTGGTTGTGAATGTAATCTAAACAACAGTTTCTCAAGCTTCTGGTATCTTAACACCCTCACCATAATGGACAGTACTTTATACTGGGAGCTAATATAATCCTCTTCTCCCGTAAGTTGCTTTCCTCAGGACATTTTATTATCACATCAGTAAAAAGAAACACAGGAATCAACCTGATACAAGTCGCTACACAATTTCCTATTGACCTTGTGATTACTTCCAAGCCTTTTAATAAAATGTACAGAACCCTTAACCACCTAAGTCTAAGCATTACTTCTTATTAATCTCTACTCTCTGCATTCCATTAGTGGTGTTACAAGTACAGATTTCAGTCCAGAAATACCCATTAAGGTTTCAAGGTTCAATATTCTAGTACACAAACTCATACCAGTACACAGTGTGCTAGAAATAGGGACAGTTGATTAAGGAAGATGAGGGCACTCCCAGGAGTAGGCGGACTGATGAGCTAGACAAAAAAAGCATAGGTTCAAAAAATGTGTTCCCCTGACTCAGTCTTGAGGTTGCAGGGAGAAAACTGGATTTGTCAGGAGTGGAGGCTGATCTAAGCAATATTGGGACCTTGGGACCTTGGGACCTCCTGCCCATGCGGGGGATGGGGAGATGTGGAGAAGAGAGAATGACCTGATGTGGTGGGAGAGGGAAGAGACCTTGAATAAGGATATACAAGGATAGAAAATGTGACTTCTATAATAATAAAAAAGAAAAAAAAACAAACAAAAAATGTGTTCCATTAGTTTCATCATTCTTTCCATGGCACATAGCACCTGCTTATGTTCCAGTATCACTTGCTTCTTCTGTCTATGCTGTTTGTTGCATATCTCCTGGTTATAAAAGCTTACCAGTCCTGTGCACACTTTTAATATGCTCATCTTAATGATACCCTCTCTCCTCCCTAATTTCTTACCACAGTACTGAACTACCTACCAACCCCTGTGTCAGCACTTTAAGAAGCTTTCCTTCTGTCTGAGATACAATTTCCCTTGCCTTTGATCCCCAAACCTCTGCCTATGGAGCTTTACATCCTTCCTCAACTTGGTACAGCTGTTGCCTCTCTAAGAAATGTAACTTGTCACTTGCCTTCAGCCCTCTGCTCTCCTGCCTTGCCATCTGTTATTCCCGAGCTCCTTCTACAGCTACTCTGACTCTATCAGACTTGTATGATGTGCCAGGCTTCTCATCTGGTTATAAAGCTGTTTAGTAGAAACCAGGGGCCTTGTCTTGTCTTCAGTTTATCACTAGCTCCTTATACAGTCCCCACCATGCAATAGCTACTGAATAAATATTTTAAGCTGAATTGGGCTGAATTACAATCGGGTTGTTGAGGGAGTGCATGCAAATAAAAAGATTCAAATGCAAAGTGCCAAATGAGAACTGATCATTGCTCAAAAAAGAGAGCAATTACTCTAGGCTAGGGAGCATTGGATGAGGCAGAACATTTTATAGAATCTGTGTTATATTTCATGGGCTTTTATGTTCATTTCTATCTTCCCAGTGTTACACTAATTATACAAGTGGCTGATTCAAAGTACCAGGATAGTATCAACAGGCCCCTCTTCTGATGCATAATGTGAACTATAAAGCCCTTGGAAAGACTAGTAACAAATGTGCCCATGTATACTTCCATGGGTGGGGAGCAAAGGAAACAATTCCCTTTTCACAGTGGTGTAAAATTCTTGACATCATTTTTACTCCGTTGTGATAGCCTCTCTCTAATTCCCACCATGAAACAAACTTTATATAAATCAACACAATAATAATCCAACCCAAAGTGTTTTCTTTCCTCTTACTCTGCCAGTATCCCAAGGACTTCTGGGAAGGGAAACATGCTGGAACCTTACTATTTTGAGCTGTTGGTTATCTCAGATCTAAGAGTCAGTCAGTCCATCAATCAGATGGTGACTTCTAGCCACAGAGATCTAAAACTTACCTTTCTGGCACATTGGAGAAAAATGTTCTTTTCTTCGTTCAACATTTCAAGCATTCAATAGTGCCAAGTTTCAACTCCAGACCATCCTATTGAATTTTTTCTAATAGAAAAATATATATATTTAACATATATAATAAATGCATCTTGACAGATATATACTGTACAGAGTAGCTGAATTGGGCTAATCACTGTTATAAATGGGAGAAGGCAAGTCCACAGAATGCTGACAAGAATTGCCCCTCAGGATAACTTTATTTGCCAAAAGCATACCAAGGACCCTGATAGTCGACAGATTCTCACTGCATGTGAATTTCTGCAAAGAAGCTGTGTCTACAAAGACTGATTGATTAATTAAAACCTGGAATGATGTGAAAAGGTTGGAAAGTTGCACGTCCAAAGGCCAATAACCTTACCTTGGGCTAGCTTTAACTGCCCCAGGTCCAAAGCCTGACCTTATCTTGGACTAGCTTTAGCTCCCTGAATAGCCATTCCTTGTGTACCCCTCTGTTGAAACTGACATCACATGACTGGTAGATTTAAAAAAAAAACTTTCTAGAATTTTTTATGTTAATAGACCTTTGAGTCCCCTATCCAGAAAGCTACGAATTTCATTAAGTAGCCTCTGAGGCCTATAGAAAATCATCCCCCTTTTGCTGTAAGCATCTCTCCGATGTGTCCACCAGTATATTAAATTTGTCTTGATGTGTAAATTTCTTTGTTCTGTAAAACTATCAAGTTGCTTCTCCATTGGAACATAAAATTTGGGGTAACACACATCTGTGTTTCCAGGCCACGGTTCACTCAAGTAAACTATCTTTTATTTGCTCTAAGGTGAGAGCTGTGTTTTGTCGTTGATTCCCTTCTGCTCTAAAGAAAAGCTGCATTTGGAGAGACAGCTATCATGCATAGCACAAGGCTTTCTTTACTTTTCTCTTTCTTTCTTTTTTCTTTTTATTTTTTTAGAGTTAGAACCGGAACTTTATTGTAGTGAATACTTGACCTAGTATCAATATACACATATTAAAGGAGACAGACACTGCAGCTACCAACACATGAAAATGTCCCTCTCCACATTAGCCTCTTTCCACCATCTAATAAAAGAGCTATAGAAACAGGACAGGAAGCGTGAAGAAATAGAACATAGTATGTTATTAATTATGGTCACCTGTTGCACACTAGATCACAAAATTATTTCTTTTAAATAACTAAAGTGTGTGTATGTGAGAGAGAGAGAGAGAGAGAGAGAGAGAGAGAGAGAGAGAGAGAGCAAGAACTGATGGAGTGTCTAGGTTGTAAAACAGGATTCCTGTGAGATTACAAATGACCTTAATTGTTGTTATTGGTCAGCATAGAACAGAATGTCTTTGAGACAGCCTGCATCCCAAAATAGTCTGTCTTGCTTTGTGCAAACAATTTCAAAGAGTAGGGACTGCAGAAGCACAGGTAGTTTCCTATGGTTGCAAAAATTTTCTAACTCCCAGGCTCCTCATTCTGCCCCTGTAAAGGGTCATAGCCAGCCTTTTCCACTGGCAGACATCTCAATTTCCCATGAGAGAGAGGCTGCCCCTCAGTGTGTGCACTAATAAACATAGTCCCAACTCAAAGGTCAGACTCTAGTCTTTTTCTGACCTCTGTCTCTTAATGCTGCCTCTGAAATATGACATGAATGAGAATTTCTGGAGGGACACTATGTCTATAAAAGCTGATTGATGGCTTACTACTTCAGTGATCTGTATAGAGAGGTTGGAATGCTGCAGATGCACAGACTCATTATAATTCATTGTCTCTAACTCCCTAAATAGCCAGTTCTGGTCTACCTCTGTGTCAAACTTAAACAGCTAATGACTAAAAGATAAATACATTAGAATGTATTTGCAATGTGTTCACTTAAACAAAACCCCAGCTTTTAACCTGTCACAGAGCTAAGAATGATGTCAGCATCAAAGGTCCATAGAAGCCCCTCCCCATTTTGCTATAATCTGCCTACCTAATGTACCCATCTATGTGTTTGAAAAATGTCTTGATTTGTGGCCCTGTTCTGTTACTGCACACAATTTATAAAAATAGATATCTCATTGGAACTTAGAATTTAAGGAATCCGAGATCCATGTTCCTAGAATATTTTTCACTCATATTTGGCTCCAGAATTAACTGTCTCTTATCCATTTTCAAGTCAGACCTATGTTTTGGCATCCCCAATAGCCTTTAACCAACTTCCCCCAAATTTCGGCTCTTCCATACACTCTGCAGCCTTTCTTACCACTGTAATGCTTCTAGGAGCCACCATCTTCTGAGTCTACAAATAAGGAGAGTCTTCTAAAATTATGTCTATTTACTTTTGTATGTTTGTGGATGTGAACATGCTATGGCCAGAGGGCATTTACAGGAGTCTGTCTGGTTCTTTCCCTCCACCATGTATATCATTGAAATAGAACTCAGGTTGTCAGGCTTGGTAACAAACACCTCTATCCACTGAGCCATCTCATCAGCCCAGAAAGTTTTAAGTTTTACTGAGACAAGGTCTCACTATGTAGTATAGCATGGTCTTAACTTTAAAGCCCTCCTGCCTTAGCCTCTCTAGTATAGGGTTATAGGTTTGCGCTGTTATAAAGGGTGAGTACTTACTTATCTGAAGTATTTGTGTGTTCCATACCACTCACTTCTCCTAAGTCCTTATTCCAGGTTCATCGATGTTGTCATAAATAGCAAGACTTTTTTAAAGGTCAAATATCACCATATTGTGCGATATCCTTTATATACCAATCTGCTGATGGGAAGTCCTGATTTTAACTACTGTAGATGTGGCAATGAGCACTGAGAGTACAAATGTATTTTAATATGCACAATTCATTCCTTTTGTGTATATGCACAGTAGTAGAATCGCTGATAGCTCTATTATTGATGTTCTGAAAAGTCCTCCTACTGTTTCCCTTGATAGCTGCATTAATTTACATTGCCACCAGCATTGTGTTAGAGTTCTCCTTGCTCTACATGCTTGCTGGAATGAGCTAGCGTAATAAACATCCTGAAAGATATAGACCACATGGTATCCTAACTTCCTAAATTAAATGGCGTTTCCCTAATGATTAGTAATGGTGAGCATATATATATATATATATATACACACTTGCAATTTATGTACCATATTTTGAGATTATTGAAATGTTTGCCTACTTTTAAACCAAGTTATTTTGTTTCTTGCTGCTGTGTACTTAACATATATTTTTGTTAGCCTATTAGCAAATATGTGTTATACAAATACTTTCTCCTGGCCTTCAGGTAGTATTTCTACTCTGTTGCTTGTTTCCTTTCATATGCAGAAGCTCTTCATTTGATGCAGTCCCATTTGTCTATTATTGCTTTTATTGCCTATACTTTTAAAGTCATAAACAAAATCATCATTGTCCAGACAAATTTCATGAAATGTTTCCCTTCTGTTTTCTTCTGTTCATGCATATTTTACTGCCGACCAACATACAATGATGATTCGTTAAGGGACTAATTCTCTTTAACCCAGGTAACCACTCATCGAAGTGAGAATATGGTCGATGTCATCCAGGCTAGAAGACTGCTTGAGACGGTCTAAATAACTGGGGCTCTGAGTACCATTCAATACTCTTTCCATATCTGGCAGCTTTCCAGCTATATAATGATCCCAGGACCCTATGATAATTGCAAGGACTCTGCTTAGGAATTCCATACTCACTGAGAGCATAAGCAGCGGCTTTTCCTGCCTCTCAGAACCAGGACAAATGATTGAGAAAGGAATTAACTACCACCCCACCGTTTACTTAAATACATCCTGATGTTAAGTCTTACTAAACAAAAAACAAATCCAGTGGGAGGGCATGGAGGTTTCTAAGTGGTCACCAGGCTCTTCTTAAATCAAAACAAGGTATGATATAATTATATAATCTTTAATAAGCAGCACAGGCATCATTGATTTCCAAGCACTTGAAAAGTGCCCAAAGAGTCATATAGTCTAAAAAAAAAAAAAAAAAAAAAGGCTTCATTCACTCTTTGGATCAAACTCTGTTCTGACATTTTCTTCCTTTTTTTCTAGACTCTGCTCCTATAACTCAAGCCTCTGTCTATAGAGTTCAACTGTTTTCTATTCTCTTTTTTCCATATAGTTCAGCTCCAGCCCATTAAGTATGGTATTGATTGTTGGTGAATCCAAGGATCTGGTGCATCTCAACCAAGCCAATGGACTCACTAGAGGCCAGTATGTCTTTCAAGACAAGCACAACAGTATTGTCTTAAAGAATGTTAATTATTTTCTGGGCTTGCCTCACTTGGAAAGAGCCATCACATACCTATGAGTGGTTTTTTCTTACATCAAGTTGAAAATATGATATCTGTTAAAATAATTCTTTATTCCAAATATGGCTGACTTCTGTTTCTACCTCACTCCCAATGAAAGACGAAATTTTCATTAGTCTATCCTATAAATTAAACACATTAAAAAAATTGCATCAGACAGCAAGTAGCAAGCAGGAGGCAGAGGCAGGTAGATCTCTGTGCTTGAGGTCAGCATGATCTTCAGAGTAAGTTCCAGGACTGCCAGAACTACACAGAAGAAACTCTGTATTAAAAAATTATATACAAAAGTTATGTTGGTTCTTATGTGAAACATTCTTTGGAATAAATATATCTGGGATGACACACATGAGTCATAAAGTATGCACTATTTCCTTTCATTTAAAGTCATATGGGACTGGTGGCTTCTGCTGAGACTCCCAATTAGTATGGACTAGATGTGCCATGTGGCCATAAGCATATGGACACACCAATTTAGAACAATGCAGAATAGTCTCTGTAAAATCAGAAACACACAAAGTATAAGTGACAGAGACATCTTGCTCTTAGAAGACCAGGATCATTACCACTACTTATGAGTGAACTCAGAACATAGGTGACTACATTGGGGGTCTTAGTGTCATCTAAAAGGACAGAATATGCTGTGGTAATTTCCCTTTATGTACTAAATACATAGCAAAAAATAAAAGTCGGCCACCAGGACCAGTGCTCTCTGTGGCATCCCAGCACACTCTGGAGCAGGCACAGCTGAACTCTGCACCTGGCTACACCCACAGCTCCTGCTGCTGAGGGAAACTGCAAGGATCCCTACTGAGACCCCGAACTGAGTGAACTGAGCAAACACACTGCAGGGGTCTCTGAGGGGCAGATTCGAACCCTGACCAGAGGTGAGGAGGGTTCGTCAGGCCTCAGCGCCTATATCCTGGCCTGGGAGGGAGAGTTGAGCTCACATTGCTTCCGGTTCCGCCACTGGGACCAGTGCTCTCTGCGGCGTCCCAGCACACTCTGGAGCAGGAGCAGCTGAACTCTGCACCTGGCCACACACACAGCTCCTGCTGCTGAGGGAATCTGCAAGGCTCCCCACTACGACCTCGAACTGAGCGAACCAACAACTGCAGGGGTCTCTGAAAGACAGAATCAAACCCTGACCAGAGAGGTGACAGGAGACACACAAACCAAAG
>PVIH01004118.1:0-45000 GCA_004025045.1 Sigmodon hispidus
GCCTCCATCCATCCTCCTCTGCCTCCATCCATCCTCCTCTGCCTCCATCCATCCTCCTCTGCCTCCCTCCATCCTCCTCTGCCTGTTCTCCGCCCCCACTCTTCCTTTCCCTGACCCTCCAGTCTCCTTCTCTTCTTGTTCCCTGCCCTTCTCCTCTTTCTCTGTCCTCAGCCCCTGCTCTGTTCTCCCTCTGCCCCCTCCCTGTTCCTTCCTCTAGTCTCTTGCTTCATATTGTGGGCCAGTACAGGAATGTTCATGAAAGGCTGGGACAAGAACTTCCTATTTTCTGATCTTTCTTAACATTTCAAAGAGGCTAAAACTACAGGCTGTTCCATGGTGCATAAGGCCTACAAAGCTGCCTGCAGCCTTTCCAAATGAGGTTTGCATGGCCGCAGCACATGCACTCTTTAGGTATGCTTGTGTCCTCCTGCATCTAGGGTTGCTAAAACACTCACTTTCCTGATCCTGTGCAAGAAAAGCTTCCTGACCCCAGTCTCACACCAGGTATGCACTGAGAGCCCCACCCTCCCGTGGAGAACCTTACAGGAGCTCTGTGAGTGCTGCTCCACCCATGTCATGGATGTGGACACTGAGATTCTAAGGTGCTGGCGCTTGCCCTGTGTCATGTTACCAGTAGCCAGCCTTGTGGTCCTGAGCCAACTCTAGCTGCAAACTCAAGGTGAACACAGTAGTGCATCTGGAAGCAGCCAGGGCACAGTGATAACTTGCGAGGAAAGTAAATGGGGCTCCTGGACCAGGTGGACTCTGAGCCAAGTTCCTTAGGAACAGATATCCAGCCGGGTGGGTGGGGACTGGAGAGTTAGGAGAACAGTTGCCTGGGTAACTGGGGCAGGGCAGGAGAGCCAGCTGTGATAATTGCCCACAACTGGAGACTCAGGAACTGCAGATGGACACTCTGAAGGTGACATTTGTGGGCCACAAAAGATGGCCAATAAGGACATGCATGGAAGATTCTTCTCTGGCATTGCCAGGAATCAAAATATTTCCACAAAGGAGCCATGTTCCTCATTAGGTGAGGAAATGTGGGCAGGGTTGATTGAGGTCTTTGCTGTGACCAAAATGTCACTAAAACTTCCCTTTAAGGGCACCAGCCATCGGAATCTGTCCAACCCACTGAACTTTGGACCTCGACTTTCAGAGATCTGAAATGGGGGGAGGTGCACAGGGCTGCATGCTGGAAAAAGCTTTGATATTTGCAGAACCTGCATGGAGCAGTTCTGGGGAGGGGTTTGCAAGGTAAATACTGAACGACCTCAGCAAATATCAGCTCCAACTTTTTCACCCCGAATGATTCACACATTGCTCGGAATTCGCTGGGTGCACAATGTGGTTAATTTAAACACTGCGGCGGCAGGCGAACCTGAGCGGCATCTCAATGCGCACAGACCTTATTTTTAACAAGACATACTTTGGCACTTGCAAGAACATTTAAAAATACCTTCTCCATTCTGAGGCAGCAGTGTGCCGTCCAGGGGGAGGAATCCTCAGTTTGAGGTCACTGCTTTCCCAGAGACCTGGACTTGGAATGTGTTGCAGAGGCTACCGTGAGCTCACAGAGCCAGGAAGTAGATTGAAGGTATGGACCCAGAGCGAGGATTGACAACCACCACTCACTCTGTCTTTTTCTCTTCACAGAAGGGTCTCAGGAGGGATTGGGTACCTCTGTCAGCCACTACACAAGGACACCTGTTTCTAGTCTGCGCTGTGAACATAGGGTGAGTTTAATGGAAGGGTCATTGCTCCCAGGGCACACGTCCCAGCAGGGAAATGATGAGCATGGAGTTGAATAACTAGCCGTTTATCCTGAGATCACTGCTCAGTTTTTACATACTTTGCAGAAAAGAATACAAGTGGGATAGAGGGCTGAACAGCTGCGGTGAACTGGAAAGAAGCACCTCGTATTTGACAGAAGGAAGATGGGGTACATGAGGCAGCCATGAAAATTTGGGGTATATATTGATGATGAGAGAAATAGCAATGACGAAGTCTTGGAATGTGGAGCCTGGTGACTTCTAGAAAGGCCTGTGATGCAGTGTGATAGAAGGGGAACAGGCTGAGGTACCATGAAAGAGTGGGGACAGCCCCGCAAGCCAGGCCCGTGTGGAGGTTCTGGGTAGTCTTTGTGGTGGTATGGGGCAAAGGCACAGGGAACAGAGGGGACACTATGTGACATAGGTGTGCTGGCACCATCCAGACAGCATTCCGTGGGGATGGTGTCCTCCAGATTGTTGGAGTTGGTGTCTAGCCCTAGAGCTGTGCTTAGCCTGAAACAGATGCTTAATAAGTGTTTATTGATTATATACACAGTCCAGCAGTTGTGCCTTCTTTTAGCAGACATCTGGGGACACTGGCTACAGCTGGCACTACAGATTCAGGGATGGGCAGAGTCAGGGTCCTCATTCCCAATGCTGCACCTGGCAAGCTCATGTCTTCACAAACCAAGCACAGGCTTCTTGCACATTCCTCAAGGCTCTCTTGCATTTACTCTCAAAACCCAGTCAGCTAACACTGGGCTAAAGAGCGCACAGTGTGACAGACACTTGAGGCCCTTGCAGGAAGGCTCAGTCCTTGGCCCAACATGGCTGGGAGGGGTGCATTTGGGGCGATGCTTAGAGCGGTAGTGTCTGATGGCTGAGCATTAAGGACTTGATAATCAAAGAAGGGTTCTAATGAAGGCTTTCCCTTGAATCTTTCCATAAAATTCAGCCAGGTGTCTGAGGCATCCTTGATCCTCCCAGCAAAAGATCCAAATGATGCGTAGCAAAGACAAAGCCTGTCCCTCTACCCCAGGCCCTGACTCCCTCTGGCCCAGACCAGTTGTTCTTAGTGAGAATATTAGCATTGGGGTACTCTAGCTACAGCCCACACTTGACTTTGGAATTTGGTATTCCAAGTGGCTGACTCCAAGCACCACACCCTCCAGGCACTGGCAGTTTAAGCCTGTGATTTAATTCACTCCAAGTGGTTCCCAGCACTCACATGGTGGGAAAAGAAATGAGACCCTAACAATAGACAAGGGGTAGATTAGGGAGGGGACCACCCGGAGGGAAAAATAAAACATTATATGGACTAGAGGACGTTGTATAGCACAGGGACCCAGATGACCAACAAGGCCTTGCCAGACACAGGCTGGAGACCACAGTGCCACCTTGTTCAAAGACAACCTTGCAGGATGTTCCAGTCTGCCACAGCTGTCCATGTGTCTGCTGCCTGCTGGGCTCTGAGAACACTGTGGCAAGATGGACAGGTGCGACTGTCCTCTGCAAGGGATAATGCGAACTCGCAGAGGCCATGAAGCCGCAGGACCTGGCTAGGCAGTGAACTCTCAGCTGGAACTACTGTGCAAAAGCTGGGCCTGTACAGATGGAGACTGGAAGGGGCCAAGAAGGCCCAGGGAGCTGGAGAGGGCAAAGGATTAGAAGGAGAGATGGCAGCCATCTGGGGGTGGTGGTTAGATAAGGACAGACAGAGGGATGTTGTCACTGTTGTCTGATGGGAGGTGTGGAAATATATATGGCTGCCCAGGTTACCCATGGACTGTGAGGTTAGAATTCAGATTCTTTCTTTTTACTTCCGTGGTCTTCATGGGCATTCGAGGCCATGATGAGGGGCATGATGATCTCTCTAGCTGTTTCCTAACACCCACAGGACCGTGACATGAACTACCTGCATGGACTGGAGAAGCACAGGCTAGGTTCCATCTCACTGTGCAGTGTCAGGCTGGCCACTCTCCAGACTCATCTCTGGTGATTCTTCCTGCCTCACCTCACTGTGCTCACTCCATACTGTGACCTGATTGATGGCTAACTAGCAGACTTCCCAAGGTGACAGGACTCTTCCCTCTCCACCTATGCAAATAGCCACCACCTACCCCAAAAGTCTATCTCACCCACTAGCTGCCTCAGCCTCTGCTTCTAAACTGCCAGCAAATCTGGCTGGTGTTGTCCTCTAACATATTTTGAATCCAAACCTTGGCGGAGATCTAAATGCTATTGTCTCCCAATCTCTAGGGCGTGTACATTTGTCTGGCTGTGGCCCAGCCCCCTGTGGAGCTTCTCTCTGACTTGAGATTCTCATGGTCTGCTTTCCTTTTAAATCATGCTACCTGTGTTCTATCTCATGAAAAGGCAGCCTTGTTCCTGCCACAGGACCTTTGCATCTGTCACTCCCCACTCCAGACCCCCACCTTTCATGTATCCCTCTTCCTGTGCTTCAGAACTCAGCTGACCCTCTTCCCACCTTGCCTACCACCCCAGTCTCTGACTTACTCCTTTGAGATGAGTCCTCTTACTGAGCCTGGAGTTAGGCTTGTGGCCAGCAAGAACTAGTGATCTTCCAGTCTCTATCATGCATGGTGCTGAGGCTGCATATGCTCTATCACATCTGACTTTTTATGTGGGTGCTGGGATCAGAAGGCAGGTCTTCACTCTTGCACAACCTTTTACCCACTGAGTCATCCCTCATGCCTCTACTTTTCTTTCTTCTCTGCGTCTCCAACTGCCTAGTACCATGCTGGGTACACAGGCAAGCAGTCAATGAACATTGGTGAAGTGACAGTACCATATTATATATAAGCATGCAGATATTTTTTTCAGTGTACATTTTTTGTCTTTCTAATATGATTATTGCTGTGGGGCTATGCTATTGCACACTGTAAATATTGGTTTAATAAAATGGTTGGCTGGAAGCTAGATCGGAAGTATAGGTAGGGCAACCAGACTAAGAGAATTTTGGGAAGCAGAAAAGCAGAGCAGCAGATGCCAGCCAGGTGCAGAGGAATATGAGAATGCTGCACTGAGAAAAAGGTGCCAAGCCACTTGGCTAAACATGGATAAGAATCATGGGTTAGTTTAATAGTAAGAGTTAGCAAGTAATAAGCCTGAAACATAGGCCAAACAGCTTATAATTAATATAAGACTTTGTGTGATTATTTGGAACTAAATGGCTGTGAGACTAGCCAGGAAGGACAGAAAAACTTTAGACTACATATTATGACTTGTTTCCCATAGTTATAGGCTTATAATAGCAGGATATTAAAAAGAATTTATTTTTTTGTGTATGAGTCCTTGCCTAAATGTGTGTATGTGAACCATGTGGTGCATGCACCAGAGGAGGGTGTCAGGTCCCCTGAAACTGGAATTACAGACCACTGTGAGCTGCCACATGTGTACTGATACTCAAACCTGGGTCCTCAGAGTTTGAGGACAGTCAGTGCTTTTAACCATGGAACCAATTTTCCATCCCCAGGAAGCATTTAGAAACAGCAGCCTGAGCATAAATAGAAAAGACCAGAAGCTGCATCAACCCCATGCTACCAGGGTGCATCCAGGCACAAACCCTTCAGACTTCATTTATCCACAGATGCGGGTGTCCCAGTCAATCATTCATTCACTACTAGTCACATGTTCACTGTCTTCCAGAGGCAGTGCCCAGCACAGGTCCTTACTGAGATGCTAGGTTAAATGCAGTTTCTTGACTGTGACCAGAAGGTGTTTGGGACTGGCTAGCTCATGGATATGGGGAAGCCCCATGCATGGTGTCCCAGTTTCTTTCTGTTGCTGTGATAAAATACTGACCAAAACTGACTTGGGGAAGAAAGAGTTTATTTTGCTTACAACTTCATGTTGTAGTCCATCCTGAAGAAAAATCAAGGCAGACTTTCAAGGCAGGGAGTAAATCAGAGACTATGGAGGAACACTGCTTAATGCAGTGGTTTCCAGCCTGTGATTCAACTCTTTGGGGGGTTGAACGACCCTTTCACAGCGGTGGTATATTAGATATTTACATTACAATTCATAACAGTCACAAAATTATATTTATGAAGTAGTAACAAAATACTTTTATGGTCGAGGGTCCCCACAACATGAGGAACTGTATTAAAGGGTCACAGTGTTAGGAAGGCTGAGAAATACTGGCTTAATAGCTTTGGTGTGGTTGACTGGCCTGGGATACTGACTGTAGCATGTAAAGAGGCTCTCTCACCCATTATGTGCTCTCCTAATTGCTCCTCATAGCTTGCTCAGCCTGCTTTCTAATACTACCCAGGGTCACCTGCCCAATCGTGGCATTCCTCACAGTGATCTGGGCCCTTTCACATGAATTGCTAATAAAGAAAATGCACCCAGACTTTCCTACAGGTCAGTCTGTTGGGGGTAATTCCTCAATTGAGATTCCTTCTTACCACATGGCTCTAGTTTGTTTGAAGTTGACAAAACAACCACTACCACAACAACCACCACCACTACCACCACCAAAAATCCAAACAAGCTAATCAGCACTCTAGTGTGTCTGCCCACATGACACAAAGAGTACTGGTCTAGTCACCATGACTGGACATCTCTAACACCACCCAATATCCTCAAGGATGGGAAGTGAAATTATTTCACACTGATGTTTATAAAGGATCCCAGAGCTCATCATCTCAACTGCCCAAGTCTTGTTCATTACTTGTCAATACCTGCATGACTTAGAAATTGACCTAACTGGGGTGGAGTGCCAATAGACACACATACAGAAAAAGCTGGGATCAGGTAGGCCTCGAGCGCAGATGGAGATGCCCCAGCAGAAATGCAATGATTTGGAAACAATACTCTCTGGTGCATCCTGGGCTGGCTGAGAACTGTAGTCCCTTTGTCCTCTGCTGTATTGACTGTTTAAGACAGTGGGTCTTGTTTCCCTGAATGGCCAAGGAGATAGTGTGGCTCTGAGCACCTTGCAGTGTGGGGAATTCTTAGTGGCTACCCCGGTATCTTGGGCAATATGGTTTCAACACTGGTGTGTGTGTGTGTGTGTGTGTGTGTGTGTGTGTGTGTGTGTGTGTGTGTGTATACAAGTGTACATACCTATAAGTGATAAAACAGAGGACAGCTCCAGGTGCCTCTTCTACATAGCCACATCTCCTTCAGGGAAGGAAGTGACCAAATATTTACCACTCATGAGGAGTCGAGAGCATATGTGCTTTGCAACTGTCCTTTAATCTCAGAAGTGGAAAACAGCCTCCAAATACCAGCTATCTCTTGGGGTCCATGACCTCTTTGTCCCAATACATCACAAGCCATAGATCAGTGACCCCTGGCATCAAGACTGTCCTATCGAAAAAAGTATCTGAATGTTCAGCATAGGAAGGTGAGGTGGGGGTATGTAAAGACAGGAACCATCCAGCCATTCATCCAAAAGCTGGGCACCCACACCTGTGGCCAGCCAAGTATCACCTCCAGTTGATCTCACTGTACTTAAGAATACTTAAGACAGTCGATGTTGAGGGTTTGAGGAAATGACTTAGTTTTGTGGAATATTAGTTTAAGATGTGTTACATTGATTTATGCTGTGGAATATTTGTTTAATGCAAATATATGTTCCATTATTTTATGTTGCATTTGTTTAACTCTGTGAAGGTATGTTACTGGAACCCTAAAACACTCACTTGGTCTAGTACAGAGCTAAATGGCCAATAGTTAGGCATGAGAGAGAAGTAGGTGGGTCTGTCAGGCAGAGAGAATAAATAGGAGAGAAGAAGGAGGAAGAGGAGGAGGAGGAGAAAGGGGAGGTGTGAAAGAGGAGAAAAGGAGGAGAATGCCAGCTACACAGCCAGCCACAGAGTAAGAAGAAAGAGAAGTATATAGAACAGAGAAAGGTAAAGACATAGAAGCAAAGGTAGACAGGATAATTTAAGAAAAGCTGGTTATGACAAGCCAAGCTAATGCTGGACATTTATAAGTAAGAATAAGTCTCTGTGTGATTATTTGTGAGCTGGGTGGTGGGCCCCCAAAGAACAGGAGAACAGATTTAACTACAAAATATTCAGCAAAGCACTTGTTGTGCAACCCAAGATCCTGAGGCTGACCTACAGAATCCATGTGGGAAAGTCAGGCATGGCACATGCTGCAATCCCATCACCAGGAAGGGTAGAGTAGGTACATCTCTGGGGCCCACTGGCCAGATATACTTAGCAAATTTCAGGCCAGTGAGAGACTTTGTCTCAAAAAAATGAACATCAATTGAAGGACACCTGAAGCTGTCCTCTGTTTTATCATTCACGTGCATGTACACTTGTACACACACACACACACACACACACACACACACACACACACACACACGCTAGTGTTGAAACCATACTGCCCAAGATGCTGGTGTTGAGTACAGGACTCAGGAACCAGCTGCAGATCTGAAGCTTGTGAGGAAAAAGGACTCATAAGCTATTTCATTCAGCTTTATATGCTTTATGTGCAGAAATAGTGTTTTGGGTGTGGTTGGCTGGCCTGGGATACTAACTGTAGCATGTAAAGAGGCTCCCTCACCCATTATGTGCTCTCCTAGTGAAATATTCTAAGCACCTAAAGGCCCATGATTTCATCCCCTTTCTTTCTGAATACAAAAATGTGAGGACCAGATGTCACTGGTCTTTCTCCTACCACAAACTAGAGCATCAGCTCTTCTGAGAACAGCTCTCTGGATGGACTCATGGCCATGGCCATGGGCCCTTGAAGTCTATGAACACCAGCCTTAAGTCCTCCAGGGTTATTATCCCACAGAGTTGAGAAATGAGATCACCATCCCCATTTAGAGATGAGTAGATGAGTACATGGAGGCTTCGGGGGTCAGATCTTAAAGTTGGGTCTGAGTTGTCTCTAATGCCATTTTTCTACATACCCATGCTCCCTCCAGCTGTGGCAACCACAGTCAGTTCTGTTGCCTAACAACTGAGCCACAGGGCTCTTGCACCCTCTCTGCTATAGGAACCTGGGTTGGTCAGGACCCTGGAGAGCTCTAGGCAGTTTAAATGTTGCTTGGCTCTGGGATGCTGACCCTCAATACTCTCTGGGCAAAGGTCTCCTGTTCTAGCCTGTAAAGCTGGCATCTTGTTATTTTGGGCCTTTAGCTGCCTGGCATTGCCAAGTATCTGAAAAAAGAGGCATGCGTGAGACCCTCAAGTCAAGAGCCGGAGTGTTGGTTACTAAAGCAAACACTGAGGCATTTCAAAAATGGGGCTGGTGAGATGGCTCAGAGTCTAAGAGCATTGGCTGCTTACAGACCCTGGTTCAGTTCCTAGCACCCATAGGGTGGCTGTCAGCTGTCACTCTGGTTTCAGGGGATTCAATGCCCTCTTCTGGCCTCTGTGGGCACTGCCTGCCCAAAGTATACATGTGTAAGTAAAGCAAAAAATAAATTTCTTTTTAAAAAGAATGACTTGTTTGTCTTACTTGTTTATTTATTTACTTTACATATGTGTGTGCATATAGATGCATGTTCATGTTTATGTGAGGCACACTGCGTGCATGCATGTGTGTGTGTGTGTGTTTGTGTGTGTGTGTGTGTGTGTCTGTGTAGAGGTTACTTAAAGAGATAATATTCTTTAGGAGATATCCATCTTGGTTTTTGAGACATGGTGTCTCACTGGGATATGAGGCTCACCAAGTATTCTGGGCTGGTTTGGCAGTGAGCCTGAGGGATTCACATGTCTCTCTCCCCAGTGTTGGCATTACAAATGTGGATTTTTATGTGGCTCCTGTGGGTTGATCTCAGGTCTTCATGCTTGTGTGACAAGCACTTTACTGTGTCATCTCCCCAGCCAGGCTGCCGGTCTCCCTCCCCCTTCTCATCCTTCCCTTCTTCCCTCTCCGCCTCCCTTTCTCTGCTCCCCATCCTAACGATCATCTCTGAGACCCTCCTCCCTGTATGTGATAGAATTCTTATTAGCAGGGCTCAGTGGAGAGTTCTCACGGCTACATATGGCTTGTCTGTATTCACAATCCCTCATTGTGACTTGGTCCTGTCCAACCATGAAAGGCTTGAGCTCAGGCAAAGAAAGGGCTCAAAAGGAATAGATGGCCCTTCCAAGGTCACACAGGTAAGGCATATCAGAGCTAAAACTGGAACCCAGACCATCACCACATCAAGTCTCTAAGATACATTTGAAGAGACCATGTTGCTCTCTGTAAAGGTACCATGTTTAGTTGAATTGTTAACCTGGTGTAGTGGAACTTTTCTTTGGGGGAAAAGCATTGATCTCAACTATAACATTCCCTGAACCCCAATGTCAGTTGTTAGTTATCAGGACTACAGTCTGCTTAGAAGAATAAAAGCCTACATCTTCCCAGAGCTGGTGAGGATTCTTGTTAACCAGACCCCTGCCTAGTCTCTGCCTCAGTCTCTCTGCTGTCCCCTTTGAGCAGCAATCTGGGGCTCCTCCTCTAGCTCTGTCTCCCTCCCACCATCTGGTCCCCAGGCTTTTCTCAAGCCCTTGCCACTTCTTAGTGGTTTCCTTAGCTCCATATTCTCTCCTCTTAACTGTGGTCCTCCCTCAGGGAGACTCTAGCCCACGCTCCTCAGTGATGCCTGTATTCTCTTCCTCAGTTCCCCATGGAAGCTGGGTCATAATGAGCTATAGTTTCATGTCTATTCTCCTGGGAGCAGGGACACCTGATATACTGGTGTCACCCCTATGCCCTCAGTGCTATCCAGTTTGGGGACATGCATAGTCAAGCATCACTCAGGGAGACTCTGAACACTGGGTAAGTTCCCAAATCAGAATCAGCATGACATGAAGTTTTTGGTTGTTGTTTTTTCTCTTCAGTGTTAGGAATGGAGCTCAGGATTTTGTTGCCTTCTACTACTGAGCCATGCCTCCAGTCAGGTCACATTTGAGGTGGAGTCGCTGTCACCAGGTACTGTAAGAGTATTTATCCCACTATGTCTGGGGACATGATCTATGCCAGACACAGAGAAGATGGAGTCTGCGTCCTCAAGTGACATATCCACACATGGGGGACAAGTGGTCTGTAAGAATCCAGATAATTACAGATTATTTCAGAGCAGTATTGGCAGTACAGTGTTGGGTGAAAGGGGACAACATGAATTTCAAATGTTTTCCCCTAGTGGGGAGGTGTGAGTGTCTCAAAGCCACAGACAGGTAAGGTGGGTGTTGTCTCCTACAGGCCCCTGGGTTTTGAGAGCTGTTCGCTGTGCTTGGCAAAGTGGTGTTTGGGTTCTGCACAGACAGCGAAGGCATCAGGGCCATGGGAAGTCCACAGATCCCAGGCTTGGGAGTGAGCAGAGAAGCTGTCTCCCGCATAGCACCCATCAGAGTCTCTGCTGGGTTAGCAAAGTGTCAGAACAAACAGCAGCACTCCCCAGGTCAGCAGCAGCCCCCTCTAGATCAGCCCCCCCAGGCTCTGGGTGTGATCTCATGCTCGTCAGGAGCCTGACATAGTCCCACAGTCTCCTCAAGTCAGAGGACCAGGAGGTGCGCTCAGTCCAGCAGAGTCAATTAAAATGGAATCAAAGTATGCACTCCGGATCAGGAGTAAAACAAAAGGCCCTTTCACAGTAGGACTTGGCTACCTTCACAGCCTTGCAGTGGATTTATTCTCAAGCCTCTAGTTTCAAACTCCCAGGTTTAGGGCAGATTGAGTTCCCCATCAGTTGGCTCTGTTGCTGCACCCTTCCTTCTGGTTCTGGCTTATAGGAAACTCTGTCTCCTCTCTCTCTGTGTGAGGGCACAGGTTAGGGTGGGGGCTGGAAGAAAGAGATTATGGGGAGCAGAGTTAGGTTAGATGGACCGCTCCTGCCTGAGAAGCCCTGGGAGAGAGGCGCCTCCCCCTTCACCTGAGGATTACAGACCACCATCCTGTACCAAGCGCACCTCCCACAAAGGCTCAGACATCTTCTGGGGGAGGGGATACCAATGCTACAGAGAACCTATCAGTGCAAACCTCCTCATGGGCACCATGCACCCACTATGCACCAGACATAGTGGGATCTGCACAGACGACTTGTAAGACTCTCTGATGTGGACAGGACCAAGTGCTAAGTCTGGAAGAGGGCAGGGGAAATGACCACCATAGCAGGTTGGCATCTTCAGAGGCCAAGGCCAGAGCTGATTTAGTAGTCAGAATGAGCAGACAGTTAAGTTGGGAGGCCTATGACCAGGAACCTCTCCCTACGGGGCTGCTCTCCAGCCAAGGCTCTGATGCTAAGGTTGCACAGTGAACAAGAACTCTGAGGGGGGAGGGGGCTGAGCCCTCTGCCCATCACCCACTGTGAGACCTAACTAGAGGTCACTGTAGCCCATCACCATAGGCGGGCTAAGAAAGGCACTGAACCAAAAGGTCTCCAGGACCCGCTCAATGAAATGCCTATTTTGTCATTCAGAATAAATCTGGATCTCCTTTTCTAGTTCCCAGTTAGAGCCACAGCCCACCAAAGCCCCTTGGGAAGGTCCCCTCACAGGTGAGGAGGACACGTACAGGCTGCATCTGCTGCCACAGATCACACAGGACTCTGACCCTGAAGACTGAGCAGGACCCAGGTGGGTGGAGCCTCCCCAGCTCCCTCCAGCCACACCTGCCTTTCAGAGCGAAGGGAACTGCGGCATTTCTCCCCAGCTAAGTCTGCTCATGGGCACATAACTCATTAATATAGGATTAGAGGGATTCCAGGCCCAGGCGCTGCTCCCTACAGTTCCCAGGGCTAACCTGAGGTCAAGTCCTACAGGCAGGCTGACAGGGAATGGAGGGAAGGACCCCTCAGACATCCATGCTTTCCTGACACCTCTACCAGACTGAGTCGCCCTCCTGCTCTCCCCAAGGGCAGCACCAGAGGCATTCTCAGTTTTGGGGTCCTGAAGGAGACTTGTTCTAGAATCCAGCTCCCTTCCTCCTTCTGGCCTCTGCTGGGATTACAAGGCTGCTTCTGGCATGATTCCTGTGAGCCTGATCCTGCACTGAGTGCAGAGCGCTGCTCTCTCATCTCTGCTACTGTGTTTATAAAACCTCCAACAAGCCTCTTGCTCCATGGTACACATAGGCCTTTCTGAAATACTGACCCATGTGTGGAAACTGATTTCAGAGGCAAAAGGGCTCAGGGAGCAAGAATCCAGAACCTCCTGCACTGACTGGCCTTGCCCTGGAAGCCAGAGCAGAGCTGACTCCTAGTGTTCCCTTTTCTGCCTTAGCTTTGGGTTTGTTGTGTAGCTTCTACTTATGATAAGCAATATCTATCTATCTATCTATCTATCTATCTATCTATCTATCTATCTATCATCTATCTATCTATCTATCATCTATCTATCTATCATCTATCTATCTATCATCTATCTATCTATCTATCTATCTATCTATCTATAATCTATGTATGTATGTATCTATCAATCATCTATCTATGAATCATCTATCTATGAATCATCTATCTATCTATCATTTATCTATCATCTATCTATCATCTATCTATCTATAATCTATGTATGTATGTATCTATCAATCATCTATCTATCATCTATCTATCTATCTATCATCTATCTATCTATCTATCATCTATCTATCTATCATCTATCTATAATCTATGTATGTATGTATCTATCAATCATCTATCTATCATCTATCTATCTATCTATCATTTATCTATCATCTATCTATCTATCATCTATCTATCTATCTATAATCTATGTATGTATCTATCAATCATCTATCTATCTATCTATCTATCTATCTATCATCTATCTATCTATCTATCATCTATCTATCTATCTATCTATCTATCATCTATCTATCTATCATCTATCTATCTATAATCTATGTATGTATGTATCTATCAATCATCTATCTATCAATCATCTATCTATCATCTATCTATCTATCTATCTATCTATCTATCTATCTATCTATCTTTGTTAAAGAGATGCCAAGCATGGTAGTATATGTTAGCACGTGGGAAGCCAAAGCAGGAGGATCACCATGAGTGAGTTTGAGACCAGCCTGAACCCTACCTCAAAAGACTAAACTATAAAAACAAACAATAGATTTAAAAAACATAGAGTCCAGTAAGATGGAAAATGGATGAAAATCAACATCAGACTGAGTTGGCTGTGCAGCCGAGCGGGAATGTGTGAGGCCCTGGATTCACCCTCAGTACTGTAAAAATAGAAACATGAATAACCAGCCGGGACCCAGTGTAGGAAGTACGCAGACATGGTATAAAAAGTTTGTGGAACTTGGAAGAGCTGGTACCTTCTGTGAGTAGCAAAGGTGTCACCTAGGTGCTAGCGGTAGAGCAGGGAGGTGACCCAGGTCACACCCAGCAGACATCACCCCACTACACTGCCTCTCACCCCTGCCCCCCCCCCCCCCCCGCCTTCTCTCTGAACTCATCTTCATTACCACCACCCCTCAGCTCTCTTCTTCCAGCTTCCTCTCAGGTCCTTGTGTTCTATTTCAAGGTCAAGGGGTGGAGCCCCACATCGGTGAGGCCCACCATGATATATGCTGCAAAGAGCTACATGAAACATCACCAGATCTCTGCCCTCACCTCCACAGCAACTTTCCTTTTCTGGACCTGCCCTCTTTCTTCTGTAGGGAAGTGATGGGGTTGGGATATGGCTCAATTTGTAGAAAGATTGCCTAGCATGCATGGGGTCATGGGGTTGATCCCCAGCACTTTGTAAACGGTGTCTGGTAGTGTGCCTCTAAGAGCTGGACATCAGGAGCACCTTGAGCACATTAGCAGTGCTGTTTCTAGTAGAGGAGTCTTGGGTTCAAATTCAGTTTCTGCCACTCTTCGGCTTTTCAAGCCTCAGTTTCCTCTTCCATAAAATGGGTTGATGGGCCTACTTCCACAGTAAATGTTTCATGAAAAGATATGGTGAAACTCCCAGCCTGTGTTTAACATGTTGTGGTATCGAGTTGTGGAGCCTGAAGTACATACTTGCACACACATGTGCACATTCACAAGCGTTCTCTGTTCTCCCATCAGTCTTTGTTTTTAACAGACAACTCTGTGACTTGTGTATAAATAATGTTATTTTTCATTTAACATCTGATATTCTACTTCCCCTCACATGTGACCCTGACCTTGTAGTGTGTAGAAGAGAGAGACCAGACTTCTTGGTAGAGACTTGGCACATCCACACCCTCGTGTGTGACTTTGACGAGAGGTCTCATATCTTTGACTGACTATAGGATCACTGAATAGGCCTAGTGGAGGAGAGACCAACAACTTCTGCAAAAGGGGGATATTTTGGTTTGCTTCATATCACTGAGGAGCCCCCAAAAGCTGGCATCTCGAGCCTTTAATTCTGTAACCCCAACTCTAAGTCTTTTCCTAGTGGAAGCCCCGACACCCTGGGGGAATGGACAGAGGTGGCTGAGGCATGCTAGACCAGCCAGCCTTAGGGCAGTCTCCTACCCACCTGCTGCTTTGACAAGGTCTCTAGTGCCTTTTGGGACTTGAGGCTGCCCTCCCTGAGTGATGCCTGTCATAGGCTCTATGATGTCAGCCTGCCACGACATGCCTGCTCACCAACTCAGAGATCCTGCCATCCAGACACAGTGCCCTGTAAATGTCTTCTCCTCTGCTCTTCATGCCCTGGCAGTGATGGGGAGTGCCATCTTACCATGGCTGGTGGCGGAAATCACCTGTTTGGTGATTGCATGGTGATGCACGGGGACTCTAGAGGCAGGCAGGTGGTGGCCTTATACTAACCCAGCAAACCCAACAGTGTGCCACAGAGTCCACAAGGATAAGGCACCCTGGGGGCTTTCAATATGCTGCCATTTAGAGGCTATGCTCCCTGATGTGGCCATACCTAGCCTCTACACCTCCAAACCACAACCCATTCCCCCCCCCCCCATTATTCTGGAGAAGCCCCACTGTCCACTGAGACTATGCAAACTTTCCCCTTGCATTCACCACTGGCCCTTGTCACCCTCACTCAAGCAGGGTAGTGTTGCCTGGCCTGTGAGTTCCTGACTCTGTTGCCTGAGGCCCTCCTGAAGTAGGCTTTCCAAGCTTCCTTTGAGGAAGGGCTATCATATCTCTGTCTTTATCCCCTTCTACAGCAGTTTCTGTGACCCACAGGCCAAGGACACATATCAGTTGCTGTAATATCTGTTTCTGGGTGCCCACTAGGATTGAGCCCAAACCTCTGCCATCAGATACCCTTTGTGATGCAGCCTCATCAGCCCTTCTGCACCCTGCTTAGGTCTGCCCAGCCAGTTTCGAAACATTGTCACAGTCTGTATGTCCAAGTATTTTTTTTATGTCACATCCACAACGTCTTGGTTTCCTACTGTTCCCACTAACAAACTCCTACTCATCCTTCAAGACTCAAGCGGAATGGCCCCTCCTCCGTAAATCTCTAGCATTCGGAAGCCTGACTGCCTCTGTCCAGATCCTCTTCTATCACACAGAGCACTATGGTTCTTTAAACAGCCACTCCCCAGGAAGACTGCTCTGGAGCCTGCTTTAGGCACAGGCTGTCTGCTGATCTTTCTCGAATCTCCTGACACATTGCAGAAAGCCTGGCATGTCTTAGCACCTCAGTACACATCTGGCAAAGAACGAGGCAAGGAACTCAGGACTTTCAGGGAAGCCCTATAATGGCCTTGCTTTGGGCACAAGCCAAGAACAATCTTTCTTCCCCAGAACTCTGGGCACCTTGTGTTTGGTAGCTAAGTACTGGGCCTCTTCGAAGAATTACCAGGAACATTATTTCCCCCTTCAGTCCCCAACAGCAGGAGCCCTCACACCAACAGCAATATCAGCTGTTTCTCAGGAAGTCTTAGAGCCTGTGTGGCCTCCGTATCCCTCACTTACCCTCCACAGAGTGCCTCAGGTGAGCTCTTCTGGGCCAGTCAACCCCTTGTCTGTGTGGCTCCCGCCCAGAGATCTGCAGGGCCCCGAGTACTGTGCTCTGGCTGCTGGTGGCAGAGGCATTCAGAGCTGCTGCAGAGCCCACGGCCGCCCCCACCTGGGACTGCGGCTGTGGCTGCTGCCAGGAGCCTCGCCTCTCTCTGCATTCATAGCTCTACCCTGCCTCCTGCAGCCTCCATGATAGCCAGACTGACATGGAGCTTTCCAAGTGCATGGGGAGAAAAAGCTAACGAAGACCCTTAAAGACAGTACACATAGCCACCAGCTGAAGTGACCCTAGACGGGGGCGAGATATGGTGGCAGGATCAGCCCCCAAAGCAGACCCTCCATCAAGCAGTACACGGGTCTTACTCTTACAGGGGTGATACACCTCACCATGACCTGGGCACCTTTTGGTGGGTAGTCCAGGGCTCTAAGAAGCTTAAAAACTCTGCAGCAGCTTCCATGGATTTGCACTGTTAACCTGAAATGAAAGGATCCCATCCTGTGATGCCACAGTCCCCATCACAATGGACCACCTTTGATGTCACAACATGGTCTGAACATCAATCAGTGGGCTTGCCACTGATCTTGAAAAATCGAGGACTCAGTCAGCCACCCTGACCACTCTCTGGACCCATCCCTTTTCTTCCTGAGTCTCTTATGCGTATACAGTAATGAAAATACAAATACTATATACATGTGTGTGTGTGTGTGTGTGTGTGTGTGTGTGTGTGTGTGTGTGTGTACCCATTTCCCCTATCCCATTCCAGCATTGGACACCATTTGTCCAATCATGCTCCCTGAGTCCAGGACATATATGCTGTCCCTGGGTCAATATTCAGTTCTGACACTGGTATTCTCAAAGCTGCCATTCACTTGGCTCATTTGGAGGGGGCATTTCCAGTCCATTTGGGGACTGTCTAGGTTCTCCAAAGTGAGACAGACATGTTTTCAGGACACCCAGATTGAGTTTCCTCTTTCCACATGGCCCTGGATTTTGAAGAACTGCTCCTGCGGCTGTCGGGTGAGGGTGGAGGGGAGGTACATGCCCCCTGAGCACTAAATTCCTCACTTGAAGCCTGTAGACATTGCCAGACTCAGTACATATTGTGAACTCCTCAAAGCATGTGGGCAGATACGGCAGACTATTGTGCCTTGCTCCTTGTAGATTTTTCTCATCCACATTGCCTGACTCCTGATCTGTGACACATTCACTGTGCAAGGAGAGGGAAATGGTTCATTAAAACTTTCAGGTTCAGTAACTGCCTTGACATGTCCCCCACTAAGAATGCCCCAGGCCTTGCTCACTCTGAACATTTTGTGGGGCTAGAATTCTTAACAGGTTTCCTAAAGAAAGGCTAGCTTCTGTTCTCACAAATCCTCATTGTCCTGGGTCTCACCCTAGAGTCACACTAGAAGAGAATCTCAATTGGGAAATTACTATACTGCCTGATGGGCATGACTTGGGGGATTGTCTTGATAACTGACACAGGGGAATCCAGTCCACTGTGGGAGGTACCATTCTCTAGGCAGGCTGTCTTGATCTATACAGGAAAGCTAGCTGAGCATGAGCCAGTGTGCAAACCAGAAAGCATCATTCCTTCACGTCTTTTTCTCTCCGTGGTTTAAACTTCATGTTCCTACCTGTCCTGAATTCTCCAAATGATAAACTATGACATGGAAGTATAAGACAAATAAAACTTTTCTACCCTCAGATGCTTATGATTGGAGTGCCGTATCACAGTAGCAGAAAGCAAACTAGAACACCCCTTCCCTCATTCCACCCCTCTATGCTTTCATGGTGTAGGAAAGGTTTTGGAAAAGAAGAGATTCTAAGAGGAGCCTTGGTTTCTTCTCTGTGAAATGGGTGGCATGGGGGCCTGGTAGCCTGACTATGCTTCACGTCTGTATTGGCTTAGCTAACTGTATGCCATTTGGGAAGGCACCCTCAGCCAGTGGTTTTGGACTTGGCACCCATTACCAGTAGTGCCACTCACTGCAGCCACCACACTGGCCACAACAGCATTAGTCACACTGGGGTCCCTGCTCTCCGCCTCTGCCTCAGCAACCATTCTCTCCTTGGTGCCTTCCCCTCCTCCCAAGCTGCTCAGCTCCAGGTTACTGTGGCCCCACCTGGCCATGTCCAGATGTCCACTCTCTGGCCTTACCTGCAGTGCTTGACTGAGGCTCTCTTCCCTACCCATTTTCCCCTGACCACCCACTGTTGGGCACCCCAAGCATGGCCTGTCACCTGCTCTTCTCCTTTCTGTGTGCTCTGGACTCTGCTGTATCCATTCCCAGGGCACGCTCTCTGTGTGCTCTGGACTCTGCTGTATCCATTCCCAGGGCACGCTCTCTGTGTGCTCTGGACTCTGCTGTATCCACTCCCAGGGCACGCTCTCTGTGTGCTCTGGACTTGGTTGTTCCCTGAGCTCCAGCTCCACCATCCACCTGCCCTACCATCTCTGGGTCTGCCCACCACCCCCATAATCTAATGTCTCACCAAAGCCTGGAAGTTCTCGTGTCTCTCACCATTCATTCCACTTCCCTAGTCAGACTCAGCCCTCCCTTCTGAGGCTTCTGTCCCTACCACCCAGAAAGGAAGCAAACTTGTGTCTCTGTTCCTAGTTCCTGGGAGAGAAGACTAAGGTCCTGAATTTTTCCCAGTAAGAAAAGTATTCTTGCTGTCACATGCCTCATAGATAACAGGTGGCCTTATGCTGACACATGAGACTTAGGATGAGAACTGAGTATAGAAAGATACAGGTGTGCAGAAGGTGTGAGCTGAGTTGGCCAGTCTCATGGGGAAGGCTGGTGATGGAGTTCTATCTCAGGGCTGATGTCTTGGCATTGAGATACCTTCATGAACACTCAGAACAGGAGAACTCAGCATGGTTCTGGCTACAGAGCACACCTATGTCCCAGGATGTGTTGGTGCCTGACTGCATGGGCCATGCCTTCAGCACCCACCTACTTCACTATATATGTGTGTCAGCACCTGAGTGGTCTGACTTGATAACTACACTTTGGTGATGGGCTCTCCCCTGTGTTCTGTGAGATATTCAACCTAGTTATTTTGGCAAAATGAGTGTGGGGCCCTGAATTCATCTTGAGTGCAGTAGCCTGGGGAGTGGCACATAAATGGAGGCAGTCTGGCTGGGGATATAATAAATCTTTAACTTGGGGAATCTATGTTAGCTCCTGGTGGACAGTCCTAGAAGTACAGGATACCAGTTGCTGTCTGAATACTCCAAGTCACCCCTGGATGTCGGGAGCCAAAGCCTAACTTAGCCATTTTTCAGTTTATAAGTTAGCTTCTATAGTTAGCCCTAATGTTTTAAGCTAGGCCGTGAATCCAGGTGGCTTCCTTTGATCCTCTCAGACCAGCAGGTGACATCCTCCAGACATTCACCTGAGAACAGATAGATTTCCATTCCAGTTCTACCCTGTCTGTTACCTCTCTCCTTAGGCTTTCCACCTCTTTGAATAATCTTTCCCTTCTGCCTGGCTATGTGCATTCTCCACACTCTGAGATTCTGTTTAAACCATGGCTGGAAGAATAAAGTGTGCCAGCGCTTGAGTGGAAATTCCTCCGTGTTCCTGTTTCCCATTTGTCTCACCCCCGGTTTCAGGTCCACGTTGAAGACCCTGCTGGCCTGAGCACCTGGGGACACCCTCTTCCCTCTTCTTTTAAACCAAGTATCATAGCATGCACCATCAGCTCAACCTACATGGCTCAAAACATAATCCACATCCACCCCTGTGCCCTGGGCCTGCCTCCATCACTTTCCATGGGTTTGTCAGAAACATCCCTTTCTGTGGTCTTCTGCTTTTACCCTGAGCCTACAATACACTCGACAAACAGCCCTGGCCTGGATATCTTCCCCACAGGCTCTGGCAGCCCATTCTTACCCACTACCTTTTCAATCTCTTCCAACGGCCACTCCCTAATCTGTTGCTCTAGCATTCTGGCTTCCTGAAGTCTCTAGATAGCTCTTGCTTCAGCCTGCCATGGGGTTTCTATTGTCTTTCACATAAGTGTTTTTTTTTCTAGTTCCTCATTTTGGCCCCAAAGGCAAGAAAGCCCATCTGAGCATCTTATATAAGGAAGCCCTTCCCCTTTCCCATCAGTCCCCTCCCCCTTCTCTTCTTCCACTGTCTGCACTCTTTAGGATGGTCCCTGGCATCTGACACATATGGGTTTATTTGCTCATGGTCCATCTCCATTCATTAGTAAGCCTGCTCTCCAACGGCAGAAACTTCTCTGAGGGCACATCTGTCTCATCATCGCTGTGCTTCCTTTGTGGGTAAGGGAGGGAAGGTTAGACCAAGAGGTCCCTTTCCTGGAAACTGTAAGCAAAAGTCACTCCTGAGTGACCTCTAACCCTGTACACTTTACTTTCCTACCACTTTTAAGTAAAGATTTATTCACACAGATGTGAAAAGAATCACAGAAGAACTGGGCAGTTTCTAGCCATCTGTGCTAAAGCAAAGAATGTTTTATAATGTTGGATGTCTTTCTTTACACTGTGAATATGCTTTATTACCATTTGTTAATAAAGATGCTGTCTTGGCCTATGGCAAGGCAGCTTAGAGGCAGGCAGGACATTCAAGCAGAGATAAAGGTGAAGGGGGACAGAGTCAGAGGAAGATGCTGCAGGCTGTCCCCGAGAGGCAAGATGTAATGGATCACAGGTAAAGCCATGGAGCCACATAGCAATACACAGATTAATAAATAGGGGTTGAGAAGTTGTAAAAGCTAGCTGGTAATGAGCCTGAGCCATAGGTCAAACAGTTTGTAATTAATATAAACCTCTGAGTGATTTTTTGGGACTAAGCAGCTGTGAGACTGCAGGTCTGGACCTCAGGGCCAGGCCAGAAACTTCAGACTACAGGTTTGTGATTAGGTGACACACTGAAGCTGTAGCAGTGAGCCACACAGGACATGTGCTGTGACATTCACTGTGAAATGTGCTGAGGGATCCAAGGTGGAATAAACAAACTTGCTCCCTTCATGACAGGATCAAAAGGTCACTATTAACAGGAGGGTTTTCAAATGAAACACAAACATGTCCCCCTTTTACTATGAAGTATACAGCCTTAGATATTTTGTTACAGCAACAGAGAATGATTAATATGACTGTCCTATTCTTTCTACCCTTGGTTTTATAAATCAAAATAATTTTTGAGTTGACATGGACAAAAAATTACTTTTTAAGGTCTGGGGTTTAACATTTAGACCCCACTGAAAGTATGTAATGTTGTCTTTGATGCTTCTTACATCAAAGTGCTTCAGAATTTTGGAACAGAATAAATTTGTCTGCACTGAGTGGTTTTATTGTAGCTCCCAGAAGCTGCCTCTGGTTTAGGGCTTAGTTGGGGATGGTCAGTCACATTGCTGTCTCTGGTCTTGCTAGATAGGTTGAGGTCAG
Organism: Sigmodon hispidus; assembly: GCA_004025045.1. Lineage (NCBI taxonomy): Eukaryota > Metazoa > Chordata > Mammalia > Rodentia > Cricetidae > Sigmodon > Sigmodon hispidus. The sequence goes on from PVIH01004118.1 coordinate 22,083, forward strand.
CTACATTCAGGGCTTGTGTCATACCTCATGATAGTTTCTCAGAGGGGACAATGAATGACCTCCTCAACCACACCCACCTTCCTGCTCCTGCTCCAAACTCAGGGTGGCTTTACCAAATAAATGGCCAGTGTCACCAAGACATGCCATGTCTGCTGTGGACTGGATGCTTCCCTGGTCTACCTGCTGAAGCCCCAGCACCCGCTCTCTAGAACCCTCCTGTGTGCAGGAGGACTCTCACCTAAAAAGACGTAGATTAGATTTTCCTCTTCACTGTACTTATGGCTTTGAACTTAGACCTGTTCCTGAGCTACCACAGGGTAGCACAGTCTCTGGTCACACTGGGCAGGTCACTTAGGGAGCCATGACCCTATGCAGCATGAATGCTGTGCTATGAACTATGAGGTAAGGTACACTAGGGAATTCTCAGTATGGATGTTTCCATTGGTAGGTGAGTCTATCAGGATGGAACACTCATTTAGAAACAGAGGAATCGAAATAAAAATGAGGTCGTGAGTGTGAACCCTCATCCTATTCAAGCAAGAGGACACCAGCACCACGACCAAAGACCCTAGTAGAGGGCAGCAGTACAAAATCCTTAGAAGAAACCAAACTTGCCATACCTTGAACTTGGACTCAGAGCCTCTAGAATTATAAGAAAATAAACTCCTGATGTTTAGGCCACACCTTTCCTGGTACAGCCTAGCATACTCACACTCTCCAAGCCAGTGAGCAAGGGGGAGATGGAGACCACAGGAATGTATCAGTTTTGCGGTGAGTGGGTGGCTGAAGGAATAGCTCAGTGGTTAAGAGCACCAGCTACTCTCCCAGAGGACCTGGGCTCTGTTCCCAACACCTGCATGGCAGCTCATAACTTCAGTTCCAGGAGATCTGTGCTCTTTTGGCCTCTGTGGGCATTGTACACACATAGTCCACACACACACACACACACACACACACACACACACACACACACACACAGAGGCAAAACACTCATATACATAAAATAAAAATAAACACATCTTTTGAAAGAGTGTTGAGAAAAGAAATACCGTAGAAGGAAAAGTATCAAAGTAATGATTTATGTTATACAACAGGTTGTAAAATGCCCACCGACTCCTATGGACAGGGGTGGCCCAAGGCTCATCTGTAACTGTTCTGTGATGGTGGTGTGATGATCGCGAACAAATCACCATGGAAAACTGACGGATCACTGAAAAGCACCAGCAAGAGAATGAGTGTCCTAATTCCCTGCAAAACTGTATATGGGTTTCTTCACTTCCTCCCTCCTCCTTGGCTCTTCCTGCTACCCTGTGTGTTCTTCCCCATATATTTACACAAACATCATTTTGGCAAACTGCCTTTCCTTTTAACTCTGAAATATGAAGGTATCCTCTACATTATTAAAGGTTCTTCTCAAACAGTTTTCAGTGGCTGCCTTCCAGAATCTTCCATGTCTGCAGGTGGCTCAGTGGAGGCTGCAATCTGCCCGACTTGGGCATGCACTTGTTTCTATTTTTAGCTAATATAAACACGCCCTGATAAACATCCTCCTGAATGCATCTTTGTACACATCTCAGGCAGCTTCCTTGGGGCGGGCCTCCTAGAAGTGGGATTACTAGTTAGGGATTATTGACATTCTGAGAGAGGAACTGTTAAAGCTTTCTGGTTATGACGGTGCTTTGCAGGGCAATAGTGTAACTATTTCCTGCGATCTGTGACACAATTTTAAACATTTCCAATGAGAAAAGAGGAGAGGCAAAGAAACCCGGGTCATTGGTTTCATTGTCGACTCAAGAAAGTGGCTGTCATCAGTGGCTGAAATAAAGGAGCTCTTTAAATGAAGGTATCCTTTAAGTGGGAATACTAGGTAAGGGACAAGAGGCAAGGGACAGAAGGGACAGGGGTAGCCTGACTGTTTATCTGACACTGGGGAGTGGGGAGCCTTTTTACAGATGGAAAGGGGGCAGTTTGCCTGCTATTCAGTGGATGGAAAGATGGGGGGGATGTCACACATTACCCACAATGCCCTGGGGGCAGGGTCCAGATGTGCTGGTGTCTACTCTGGCTCCAGGATCTGAGCAGGACACCTCTGGGAAACTCTCAGGCTTTTGCTTTTTTACTTACAAGCAGGCAAGGCTCTGGTATGCCAGGTTGGAGAATGCGGCTGCTCTACATCTGTGGAGGTTGGGCCGGGGTCTTGGTGGGGACTTGCAGTGGCCTACATGCCCATCTGCCATTTGCTCTTCTTCTATGTTAACTCCACCACTGTGGGGACAGCTGTGTGACTGAGGAGGGTGCACTGACTACACATGTCACAAAGATAAAGACAAGAAGCAAACTAAACATCCATCCGAACCCTAGAAAGAAATGGGTGCAACTGGAAGGCACATCCTCTCTATCATCTCCATGAAGGCTCACGATGTGTGGGCCTGGAGTCCATTCCTTGGTGTGGCCTGACCTCAGGTTTGCACCTCAGTCTCCTGCTTTGTCCTCAGGTTGAGATGACAGAGAGGCTCCTTTTATACCGTCACAGGAAGAAGCATAAAAACCAGAAGCCCCTCACTCAGATACCTGCCATGTCTTCAGACCTAAGCCTAGGTGCCACAGCAGGTGTTTCAGCCTCCAGAGACCTGCTCAGGTGACTACCAAATCAGAGCAGGGTTCAGCAATACAGAACCAGATTCCAAAGTCCTGACCCCTGAGAATGCCAATCTAATCAGACCATTTCTACCGCAAATGGTGCCTGCTTCCTAGACTGGCGCAGACGATATTTGAAAAGAAAAACTAGCTTCACGCACGTCGATTGCATGGATCACTGTACACAGAAGCTATCCATGCCCTAATGACTATGTCTAAGAATTGTCACAGTTACCCACTGGGTGATCAAATGGAAGTTTCTAGGCTTCTTCCTCATTCCCCACAGAGTGTGCCACAGAGGAATGACTGATTTAGACCCCACTAGTCAACCAGGAAGCTGGAGAAGGCTGTCTTCCTATCAGACACCCTCTTCCTCCTTCCTCCAGGGAGAAGAGCCAGCCCCATAACACACCTACCAGACACGGGAGAAACAGCTACATGCCCAAGGCGACTGCCAGGCAGAGGCACCATGTCTCCGATCTTTTGCTTATAAACAAGTTCCTTGGAGCCTCAGACATCTTTCACAGGGAGTGAAAGGCCCAGGCTAGCCCACAGATTTCTCATCATGCCCAGGACAGAGGCCAAAAATGGTCTAGCCCAGAGCAGCCGTGGGCTCTGGGGAATTTCCTCTGCAGGTTCCCTGGCCCTTGTTACATAAGTTCCACGCACAGGTGCTTTGCTTTCTGGGGCTTCTGAGCTGCCAGCCCTCTTTCAAAAAAACAACAACAGCAAAAGCCCCAGGAGTGCTGACCTCAATGAGATGATATTAGAAAATAAATCTGAAATTGATTCATTTTAAAGATGCAGTGAAATGATATTACAGTGTGAGTGATTGATAAAATGGTCATATATCCATGAAATCATATTGCTCTTTGTCTAAGAGATACATCCCAGGGGCCCTAGAACTCCAGCCAAAGTAGAGTCAGAAAATCCGCCCAGCTGAGCTTTCACACCCCTTTCTCTGGCTCCCTCTTTGTGTGCGGGGTCTCGGGAAGGAGATGGTATCTGGGTAGTAGACACAAGGCGACAGACACAAGGGTTTGCAGTTCCCAGTCAAGGCCATCATCAGAGCTGGCATGTGTGCACAGGTGCATGTGGCTCACTCACCTGTCCCCTTGGCTGCCGGCAGTCCACACTCTGAGGGAGGCGAATCCTGCAGAAAGACAAAACCAGAGAGGCCCATCAGGGAGCTGGGCAGCCAGGGGTTCGGATTTTAATATTTTAATTTAAATGTAAAAGTTAACATTATTTGTTTTGTGTATGTATGTTTGTCTTAGTTACGGTTTCTATTGCTGTGTAAAACTTCTTGACCAATAGGAAGGAAAGGGTTTATTCCATCTAGCAACTCTTAGGTCTTATTCTCCAACTGACGGAAGTCCTCCAGGAACTGGAGGCAGGAAGGAGGCAGAGGCTATGGAGGGTGCATACTGCTCGCGCTCACACAGCCTGCTTTCTTATGCAGTTCTGCCTCACCTGCCTGGGAGGAGCACCAGCCACAGCGGACTGCACCCACCCAAACCAATCAATAATCAACAAAATGCAAATCTCATGGAGGCATCTTCTCCGTTGAGGTTCTTTTTTCCAAATGACTCTAGCTTGTGTCAAGTTAGCAATAACCAGCAAGGACAATGACATGTGAGTGGGGGATCACACATGCTACTACGCATGAGCAGAGGTCAAAGGGCAGCTTGCAATAGTGATTGATTCTCTTCCTTCACCATGTGATCTCAGGGGGATGCATCTAGCTAGATCTGGCAACTCAGATTTCTAGATCTAGAGGGCTAGACCTGCCCCTTGAGAGGTGACTGGTAGAAAAGGCCAGTGACGTGATGCATGTCGCTTGCTATGGGTGTGAGGTGTATGAGCCAATCAGGGTCCTGGGGCCACTATGTCATCTAGGGAGGGCTGTGTAGAGGTGTTGTTGGCACGGGTGTAGACAGAAGCAGGGCAGCCTCCAGGGATGGAGCTGCTCAGCAGCACTGGCAGGGATTTCTCTCCTGGTGTCCCAGGCTTTGATGGGGTGTAGGAAGATCCCACACTGAGGCCTAGGGAGGGTGGGGAGAAAGGACCCTCCCCCCCTCCCGCTGTCAGTCAAACTGCAGGCTCCAGATGACCTCAAGAGAGGAGCACATAGCATCTTCAGGGTGTCCCTTCACCCACACCCTCGCTAACCTTCCTAGAGCTCTTTATTGGCCAGACATAGCAGAAAGAACAGGGCCGGGAGTCTGGGACTCAGCCCATCCAAGGCACTTCCGGGGCACAGGACAAGGCCGAGGAAGGACAATGGGCAAACACTCGGCATCTGGGCCTGTGCTTCTGTGCCCCTGGGCTCATACCCCTGTGCCCATACCCCTGTGCCCCTGTGCCCATTCCCCTGTGCCCCTGCATCCTTTTTCCCTAACCTCCACAGAGTCTGCTCTCTTCACGCCCTTTTTTCCCAAGCCTGGGGTAACCAGACTCTACAGTCCCTGTGACTATGCATCAGCACTGGGGACTCGGCTCTGCTTGGTGGTCTCAGCCTTTCACTGTGGGCCTTGTCCTTCACCCCTCCTTCACCCAGAGTCCTGCATTTAACCTTCCCTGATCCTTCTCCTCCTGTTCCCTGTCTCTTTTAGACGGGAGCTGGACTGTCCCTTTCCTTGAAAAGCATCCTGGCCCAAGTTTATAGAGACAGGTGCTGAGTCACCGGGCCTCTGGTGGGAAGGACAGTCATGGGCCAGAGCAGGCAATCTCAATATCCCCCTTAGATCTTTCTGGGTAAAAGATGAGCAGATGACCAGTAACTACCTCCAGCCTCTATCTAGAAGAAAGACAAGTGGCACGTGACTTTCACAGCTGGGGAAACTGAGGACAAGGGTAGGGATTGCAATGGCCAGGAAGTGGCAGAGCCAAGGGTCTGTTTGCACATAGGGTGCTCTTCCCTATTGGCTGTGGCCACTGACTTTCATTGCTCCGGCAAGGCTGCCCTCAACCGCTAGGTTGAGTTGAAGCCTCTCTTGATCCTTAGGCAAATACTGCTGATCTTATAATACAGAGGGGAGTCTCAGAGAAGCTGCAGAGCATGTGCAGACAGGGCAGGTCAACCCTGGGGCAACAGCTGGTGCTGCCAAGGCTTCCCTGCACAGGGGTTCACACATGTGGTGCCCAGCTGAGACCCACACACAGAAGTGCTAATCATGTGGCCATGGTGATGTTTCCTAACATTTGCCCTGTACAGACAGACCATAGGGATTTGCCAGGCACAGTATGATACTTCAATACAGTAGTACCATTTGTGTTGATCTGATAGACTCGCTGCCATGCTCATCAGCTTAGATGGTCATCATTTCTGTGTTAAATACACTCACCATCATCTCTGCTAGTCATATTAAACTATATGCTATGTGGTTGTCAGTCAACTTTCTGTAGACAATGGCAGATGCTCCTACCCATTGGTACACTGTGCTCATCAAGATCCTGTCTCCTTCTCTCACCTCCCCCAGGCTTTGGTAACTACTAGCTTAGTCTATTCTGCTGGATCATCTTTTAAAACTAAGAACAAACGGTATTTGTCTCCCTGTGCCTGGTTTATTTTACCCAATCTAATGTTCTCCTGTTGCTTGGTGATGGGAATCTCATTCTTTTTTATGCCTGAGTAATATTCTAGCCCAATACTCCTTTTGTGACCCCTTCCTATAGCAAGCAGAAAGCATGGAATTGGCCACTTGTCCTGTCCAGTGCTGATTCTGGGAAGTCACAGAGGTTTCCTCCCCACCTAAGGCCCTGAGCTCATGGACATAGGGGGTGCTGTCCTCAGGTTGTAGGCAGCAAGGGCTGGTTCATAGTGATGCCCCATCTCCCCCAGCAAGGACTGGGAATGAAAGATTGATGAGTTATCTGACTTGGTTGGTGAATTTTTCATTATGGAGGAAAGGAGACCCCATCCCTTGGCCCAGGAGGGCTGTTCTTGGGTATCATCTCGCCTGAGGTTTTGTTCTAGCTGACCATGGCTATGGACTTGTAACACATTTTTCTGTCCATGAAAAAAGTCAAAGCCTAAGAGGGGAACTGATATTGGGACCCACTCCCTCACCTTTGAGCATAGAAGATTCTAGAATGACCCAAAGAATGACCCGAGGAACAGAGCTGGGTGCCAGCGTAGGGAAGTAGGGATGGAGCCAGAGTTTGTCACACCCAGCATCAGTCAGCTCACACTCCATGCCCTTCTGAACTTCAGGTGAACCCTTATTACCTGGATCCCCTTACAGTCAGCTGACTAAGGGGGCAGCAGCCTCGGAGTACAGTTAAATCCTAAGCCTTGACCCCAGCCTGGGGTGAGCAGGCCTTGGGGAAGCTGAGTTAGTGCTATAGAGAAAATGGCCCCTGTGATATCAGCCAGAACGCAGGAGACTAAATGTCACAAGCGATCAGGAAGAGGAAGGGGGGTAGGCCGGGGGCCTGGCATCATCATTTACGGGCCTCCTTCCTAAGTAAGCCTCTCTTCTCCAGCCACCGGTTTCTCCTTCATGAACTGGGGCTGTGGTGTTGTTGCTGAACCTGGGGAACCTGAGCATGAGGTTTAACCCTTTCCACTCTGCATCTGCCTCAGGGGTCTCACAGAGGTGAAATGTAAAGCCTGTAGGAAAGAGCAGAGTGAAGGCAAAAGTCACAGAAGCACAGCCCCCTGGATTCCGGGGCAGGTGAAGAGGAAGACAGTGTGCTGCCAGTCAGGAGCCTTCCTGGAGGAGGGGCCCCATGATACACTTTAAAGCACAATAACCCTTTGAAAGTCCACAGGGACTAACTTTGGGGTACCCTGAGATCCCCTTCTGGGCAGATGGAGAAACAATAAGGTTCTGGCATGCACTGACATGTAGTGGCATGCTGGCTGGCCCCTAAAGTCATGGGGCATTGACTCAAGTTCACTGGTTTTTCAGCAGGATTCCTGCCTCCTCCAGGATTGCTCCAGCCCATGTGTGTTCCATTTCTTCACATGCCATTAGCACCTAACCCAACCCATATACCCAAAACAGGTTGTCTGGAGGAGCCTTGGGTCCTCATCTCAGGGCTGGCCTCTGCTTCTGCCTGTCTCTGGCTTGAGTATCCCGTTGTGGGCTGAAGTTTGGGTTACACTCAAGTCTCCAGAATGAACTCTGGGAAATACTAATCCTTAGCGTTCTCTAAGTCTGATACCACAAATGGAGGGGGCTGAAGGGCTGTTGCATGCTGGGTTCCTTTTTTGGATTGCACAAGAGAACAAGCACACTGATGCTCAGACAGTACTGTCTCATGGTTACCGGCTTTGGTTTGTCCAATCCAACCTTCCCATCCATCTCTACTTGATCTCAGGATCTCTTCTGGAGTCACCTAGCATTCCTCAGGACACATTCTGAGGACAGGCGGCTCCACTGATGTCTCAGGCACCTTGCCCACTCTGCCAATAAGAATCTGGGGTGTGGAATTTCACCCTCTCAAGGTAACCTCTTCACAATGATAGATGGGTGAGGAGTTTTATTTCTGGCCAAGACAGGAGGATACCCCCCTCCTGGCGCCTTCTCTCTCTATACCCCCAAATCCCTGCAATTTCATTAGCAGGTATGTGTTTTTCCCTGCAGTAGCCGGCAATGTGTCCTGGGAAGGAACCACTGGGGGACATTCCTTTGACATGATTAGAACACATGACAAGGGCCATGGTGGCCTTGGTGAGTGTTGAGCTCTAAGCATCTCCTGGCACTCACTCTCCCAGCCACGTGTGTCAAACACCAGCCATGACTGGATGGACCAATAAGGAATGGATTGAGTCGTGTACCATGCCACAAATGTTAGCCTCTGCCCATCTGCCCCTCCTTCTTTAGCTGGGTTGTTCTGATTGGGACAGGGACTGGGCTGGGACAACCCTCCTCTCGGCTGGCACCTGGTAGGAGCCGAGACCACAGGAGAAAGTGGGCCTCTTTGTGTCTCAACAGAGCCAGTGGTATTTCTTAGATCCCAAATACCCTTCTGAAATTGGAGTCCATCATGGCACATTTGTTTCAGATAAGGGATACAATTGGTGCTCACTTTGCTGTGCCAGGGGAGGGTGATGGGACCTGCAAGGGTGCTGGAGCCCAGCCCAGGCCTAGGGCTTCTGCTTCTTCAGACACGTGTTACCAGAGGAGAAGAGGGTCTGTATGGGTCATTGGGTCATTGGGCAATTGGGCAGTGGCAGGGCTGAGCGAAACATCTCTCTCTGCCTCGGCTTGGCCATATGTGAGGCATTTAGAAAGACCACATCTGGGGACCTGATACTGCCATGAGCTTTAGGAATAAGGGGTGTCATGGCCAAGGTCAAGGTCCTTGGGAGGGAGGGCTACACCTGACACCTGCTAGGTTGGGTTCACTTTCTGTATTGGTTTTCCTTAGAGGTCAAGGCCTGAAGCACACCCACCAGTTTGGGTTACGGAATCTGTTCCACCTCCTGACCTCAGCCTCCTGGAGGTCTCAGTGTGGCCAACTCAAGGGTGTCTGTCAGTCAGTGTGGTCAGAGCAGCATTCAGGGCTCCCCCTATTGTAGGAGTGGCCACATGTCACTTCAGTGGTGACCGATCTCCATTGTCCCCTAGTGTACTCTAGGGACTTAAGAAGAAGGTGTCAGCTCAGTGTGGGCCAGCTCCTTGGGGAGCATTCTAAAGTAGGGAGTATGGCCTCCTAAGACAGGAAATGCTGTCCACCCTTTCTCTAAGAACCCCAGCAGCCAGTCTTCTTCAATTGCTTATTTTGTTTTTGAGTCAGGGCCTCATGTAGCCCAGTCTGGCCTCAGACTCACTTTGTAGCAGGGTAACCATTAACTCTTGATCTCCCACACCCGAAATTCTGGGAGTGTAGGCTCTTCTTCAAATTTCCTAATTGCTATTTTCTATTTATGATTGCTGCTTTGTTCATTTGTGGTAGCAATGAAGTTTCATTCTAAATTAAGTTTGTTTTGGTGACAATGACAACAAACTAAGCTTATTTAAATAAAAATAAACCGAGGCAGGAGTTTCGTAGTAGGCAGTCTGATTGGAAGCTACAGAGGGAGGGTTGTGAAAGACTGAGCTCTGGCATTCTGCCACAGATCACACAGGTACACTAAGTGCCCACACAGGAGTCAGGATCCTTGACAGGAAGAGCAGCCAGTGTTCACAATAAGAGTCGGGACAAAGCCCTCAGGGATGGAGACTGCACGCTCCTGTTTGGTTGTCTTTTTGTGAGGTCAAGGGTTGACCCCTCTGTTAGTGCAACCATTTCAGCTTCCGGGAAATGCAGGCTTTCAACTCTGTAGGCTCTGAGGAGACTGCAAATGAGCCTGCCCATCTCCCGGGAAACCAGTCACAGAGTCAGCACTCAGTGACAACCACAAAAGGGTGCGACCTGCATAGAGGACAGATATACAATGGAGAGAAAAGGGGGAAGGTGGGCGAATGAATGGGTGAGTGGGGGGAGGTATAGATAGGGAAAGAGATATGATGGGTAGATGAATAGGTGGATAGAGAAAGAAGGGAGGGGTAAGTGGACGGATAAGTGAATGGATGGATGGATGGATGAGTGGATGGGAGGATGAATGGATGATGGATAGATATGTGGCTGGGTGGATAAACAGATGATGGATGAATGAGTGGATGGGATGATTGATATATGATAGGTGGATGATTAGAAGAATGGATGGTAGATGAAGAGAGAGAAGGGGATGGACAGATGATAGATGGGTGAGGAGATTCACGGGTGAATAATTACAGCATCTTTAGTCACTTAGCATCGCCTGTCCACTTCACCTATCCACACATGTTTCCATTCTTTACAGAACTGGAAGAAAGTCCTCTGAAGCCAGAGAATTAGTGATGACATTTCTGATCTCATGGCAGAAAGATACACTATCTTCTCCTGCCCCTTTCATTGGGGATCCACGAGGCCAGGATGGACATTGCAGCCTGAGAACCCAAAGCCTTGACTTTTCTTTTGCTTGTGATACAAATTCTCTGACTGAATGATGAGCCTCAGTTTTCCCATGTCTAACACAGGAGGCTGAGTCAAACAAATTTCACTGTCTCACTGTTGCATGGCTGAGAGACGCTGAAGTGACCCAGTGATGCTGGGCCAGCCAGCAGACTGGCTTTGCTACATGGAGAGTTCTTTTGTTGGAATGCACTAATACCCTGAAGACAGCCCCAGCTTGGGTCCAGCTTGCTCGCTTTTGCAGTCAGTTGCTATAAAGGGAAAAGAAGCGGGGTGGTGGTGGTGGTGGTGGTGGTGGTGGTGGTGGTGGTGAGGCCGGATGCTTCGGCCCTAGCTGCAGCATCCCCTTACTGCAAACAGCAGTGTGGAGTTGGCAACCAAGGTGAAAGCACAAGGCAGAGGCAGCAGGGTTCAGTCGAGTCAGGGTTCTAGTTCAGTCCCAACCCTTACTGACTGCATACTCGAACTGTCCCTAAAAGCCTCATTGTTTCCAACAGGCAAAGCCTCACTTCTGTGACAACATGCAAGGTTGTGACAGGGCCAGGAGATTGTTCTGTTTGATAACTACATGGGTGAGCTGGGCATTCCTCACTAGGCTTCTCTCTAAGGTGTAGCAGGGACAGCCATCTTCTCCCCTGTGAAGTGTCTCTTGAATGCCTCCAGTGAACCAGTGCTCTGGGGACACAGTAGTGTTAGGCAGTCCCTTAGTCTGGTCTTACAGAGCTCATGGTCTGATGCCTATTCAACAAATAAACGAGAGAGGTCGCCAGACATAGGCTATGTAAGGAGGAGAGGAAACAGGAGCTACATTGGGAGCACACTTTTTCTTGGGGGCAGTAACATCAGGGAGGTGACAAAGTGACGCTCAAGGATAGACAAATGGAGCAGGCAAAGGTGTTAGGGCAACCAGGGCAGGCTTGTCTTGTGCAAAGGCCCTGTGGTAGATGGGGCATAGTATGTTGGTGGATTTGAGTTATCATCGTGTAGTTAGAGTTGAGAATGAGGGGCCACATGGTATCTGTCAAGAATAGAGATGTGGGCGGGGACCTGTACCCAGGGCCCCACAGGGTGAACCTGAGACAGACGGAAAGCGGAAGGGGGGCTGGCTACAGCGTCATAGCGGAATGGAGACACAAGAAATCAGTGTGAAGTGACCAGCCACTGGGCAGCAGGACAGAGAGTTGGCCACAGCAGGACAGCAGTCAGAAATGGCTATTACCCAGGTGGCTATTCTGCAGAAGTGAAGCCCAGGAGACAGTACCCACCCTAGCTCCAGGCCTAAAGTCCCACCATAACCTAGACTGTGACAGCTGTGGTTGGGGACATTTGTGGAACAAAATAGTGGCATAAACAGTGCCAGGCACAGACCTCATAGGCTACACCCTCCCTTCATTGGCTTTCTGAAAGTATTCAACCATCTCAGTAACTGTCCAATTCTACTCTGATACCGCACACCCCTTAGCCAGGGTCTTATGTAGGCCAGGCTGGCCTCACACTCACTAGGCAATAGAGAATATCCTTGGACTTCTGGTCCTCCTGCCTGCACCTTCCAAGTACTGAGATTATAGGTGTGCATCAGCACAGCTGGCCTAACCCCTTTAGGAGCACAGGATATTTAAGGCCAGAATGGTGGTCTACAATAGTGAGTTTCAGGTCAGCCAAGGCTACAGAGTGAAACCCCCATCACAAAACCAAAAGAAAAGCAAACAAGCCGAAACAACAAAACAGTAACCATAGAAACCCTCCTGGCACTCTGAGTTCTCTGATTCAAGGAAGCTCTGTCCTCTGAAGTCAGTGGAAACAGAAGTTGAGAGTTTGAGACCATTGTTCTCAGGGAAACACAGGGTTGGGCCCCTTGATGTCACTAAAGAGAACATTATCATACACTGTTTGCTGTTTAAATGCACAATATTTATTGGTTTTGAAGTTGATCCCCAAGTATACTGTTGAGAGCTGGTGAATCGGGTGGGATCCTGATTTAGGAGGTGGGATCAGGTGTAGGAAAGTCAGGCCACTGCAGATGTGCCCTGGAAGATAATGTCAGGTCCCTGGCTTGTCCTTACCATCTCTTTAAAGCTTGCTTGCTGTATGGTGAACATCCCTCCTCTGTCTCCTCCTCCGACCCTGATATGTTGAGTTACCACAGGCATAAAGCAGACAGGTACTGAGGATGTGAGCAAGAGTAAACCTTTTGTTGGTCTTTTGAGACAGGGTTCCTTATGTAGCCCTGTCTGGCCTGGAACTCATGTAGACCAGGCTGGCCTTGAAGTTAACAGATCTCCTTCTACCTCTGTCTCCTCAGTGCTGGTATTATAGGAGTCTCACAAGTATGACATCACACTTAGCCAGAACTTTGTGAGTTTCTTTTTATTTTTTTTCTCTCAATTTTTATTGGTGTGCACGTGTGGATGGGCATTGTGCACATAAGTGCAGTGCCCTTGGAGGCCAGAAGAGGGTGCCAGATCTCTTGCATCTGGAGTTACAGGAAGCTCCGAGCTACACAGTGGAGGTGCCAGGAGACAAACTCGGGTCTTCTGCAAGAGCAGTGAGCACTCTTAACTGCTGTGCCATCCCTCCAATGTAAAGCGAATATTTTGTAGTAGTTATGTTTCTGTTGCTGTGATTAATGCAATGGCCGAAGCAACTCAAGGGAGAGTTTATTTGGGTTTAGAGTCCCTCAGTTGGGTGGATGTCAGCTATGGTAAGGCATGGTGGCAGAAGCACGGAGCTCACTCACATTGTGACCAGCACAGGAAGCCCAGAGCTCTACCTGGAAGTGGGACGAGGCTATGAGCTCAAAGCCCCTGCCCTCCTCCCTGAGTGGCATACTTCTAGCAAGGCTCCCTCCTAAGACTTCCCAGTCTCTCTCAAAATTGTACCTCCAACCAGGGACCAAGTGTTCTAACACGTGAGCGGAAGAGGAACCTGCTTCATTCAAACCGCTGTACCTCTCTGGATCATCCCAGACAACTTATCACAGGAATAGGGAATGTATTTATTGGCATTGACCTCATAGTAGCAAACACTAACATCTGCGTGAACACAGCCCACCTCCCACACACCTTTTCTGTTTTCTTGAACCATAGAACACAGCAAATCAACACTTTGTGTGGGAGCCATTGTAAACAGCCACACCATCACCATGAAGTACAGAATGAGAAAACCGTGGCCTTGGAGAGACCGCCAGAAGCATGCTTGTTCACAGCATGAGAGTTGACCCTGGAAGGCAGAGGGTGACCACATATGGCCAGAAGAGCGGCATGCCACTGGCCTGGGATTACAAATCATGCACACCACCACGCAGGTGAGTAATCAAATTTAGACTCTGTGAAGTCTGGGTGACTGCTCTGTCAGGCATCTGTAGACATGACCCTTTTCCATAGTGGACTTTCTATGGGGCACATCCAGTTCAGGGCTGGGATTGCTACAGATTTTCAGTGAATGTCATTTGAACACATAGGACACCCGGCCCCCTCTGCATGCATCATGCTATCTTTCCATTTCCTCTGATGAGTTATTGTAAGAGTTGGTTGCAAATTGAGTACCCTACAACTGAGAAGTTGTCAAGCATGGATGGGACTCAGGACCCTTCTGGGCATTCTGGCAAGGCGCCCTTAGCCTTACCCACACATGCTCGCTCTAAAAGCTGTTACTGCACACGTCAACTTTCTCTAAGCTCTGTTTATTTTCTACCTTCTACCAAGCAGGCAGCTCAGCTCCCAAACTCTATTAATCCCTGGCTTCGATTCATTGAAACAAAATGTTGCCAAGCAGCAATCCATTTACAACCCACATGAGTGGGGGCGGGTCGTGCAGAGGGTGGTGCTCAGCTTACCGCCTCTCTGTAAACACACCCACGTCTGCCTGCCAAGACCTCAGGCCAGGCCAGAGGGAATGCCACTGGATGCCAGCAGGTGCCCAGTGAGCCCCCACCCCAGGGACCAACCAAACATTCTCACAACTACATGTGGGGCGCTGCTCTGTGCTGGTTTAAGCCAGTCTCTCTTGAATGCTCATTGGCAACACTTTGAGGCTTTAACAGCTTTTCAGTCCTGACTACTGAACTTCCAAGGCCTGATTTCCTCAGCTCAGGGAACATGATTGCTGTGAAGATTGTGGTTTGTTTCGTACTTAAAAGCATGGCCACACTTCTCGTGGACTCCATTTCCTGTTGTTGATTGGTGGGTGAGGCGTCAGCCCACTGCAGAGGTGAAGGAAGGCAGGCTGCAATTGGCATCTACGCCTCCCTGGTCTCTTCCTCCGAGCACACGGTACCCAGCTGAAGCATGCTTCAGAATAAATGCAGCAGAAAAGAAAGGCAAAGGTGGTTCTGAGCCCAGACAGGTTCCAGCTTGATTTTTAGCTAGCTACATATCTGGTATGGTCGCAAAGTGGCAAAGAACATGATCATCCCTACCACCTTGGTGCCTCAGCTTCCTCAAATGGTTTTCCAGCTCAGGGTGGGGTCAGGGATCAATGAGTCTACATCTGCCAGGGGCTTAGCAGGAGATGGGAGGGTGGGGGACAAGGGACTGGCTGGCTCTTGGTGAGCATTGCCTAGTATTCCTTCAAATCTTTAAAGAATTAATGCAGGGATCATGCAGAGCAAGGTATTTATAGAACCTGGTGCTATTCCATTCTTCCAGTTTCTTAGCTGGCTGAGCTACATGCTGGTGTGTCATTATTAATGTTATTATATTATGAACAACCTAGTAGCACTATAGTTTTTATCATCAGCCCATTTTACAGATGAGGACTCTCAAGGCTCTGAGAGATGAAGGGATCTGTTCCAGGTTACACAGTTCACAGAGGAGAGAGCTGGGACTCATATTCAGCTCTACCCAGTGCCAAGAGCTCTTCACTCCTCTGCCTCCTGTCTAACTCCTGTCTAAGGACATCTCAGTACCTGCCACTCAGGACAGGGCACTAAAGATACAGGCTTTGAAGAAGATGGGCATTAAGAAGGGCTGTTGTGAGCACAGAGGGGCCCTAAATCCCTGCCCAGGGCCTGTGCACTGGCCCTGTAGCTAGATGGATCAGAGCTGGGGATATCATGCATGACATGCATAGTCTGCCACCTACAAGAGGAGGCGTGGAACCCTCTTTGTGGGATCCTCTTGAGCAGGAGCTAAAATTGCATGTGGGACATAGTCAGGGGTGACTCTGGCCTTCAGTGTGTGGGAAGCACTGCAATGTTAATATCCTGGTTTCTTTCTTTAAAAAGATTTTATTGTATTTCATTTTTATTGAGTGTTTTGCCTACAACATGTATATCTGTGCACTGTGTGTGTGCCTGGTTCCTACCGATAGATGTCGGAAGAGTGAAACTGGAGTTAAGGACTCTGTGAGCAGCCATGTGGGTGCTGGGAACCGAACGCAGATGCTATGGAAGAGAAGTCAGTGCTCTTCACCGCTGAGCCTTCTCTACCCCCTGCTAGTTTTTCTTATGACAGATGAAGGGTCACCTCCACTATCCTGTAGCATTTTTCTCCTCTGAGCTTACTGGCTGGGGGTTATCCGAGGACATGACAATGCAGGGTCTCCATATGACTCCTGACCACAGCCCAAGAGTCAGAACTGCTAAGTGTCACAAAAGGAAAAGGATGAAGAACAAGTCTAAGCAGGGGCTAGCCTAGACCGGTGGAATTGCTGCTCAGCCACTTCCTTACTGTGTGTCCCTGCATGAGTGACTTAACCTCTCTGAGCTTTCTTTCCTCATCTCTGAAACATCACAGCCACCTTCACAGGACCGCCAGGGGAACGGTTACACACTGATGCTACACATTCCTGAGAGGTTTCTGGCCAGGCTGCTCCCACTGACAACTGCAAACATAAATCCCTCCGGGCTAGCCTCCCCCAGCCTCTCCAGTGTGATCTATTTCTCTTATCCAGGTCGCATCCTGCTGGAATTATGCTAGAAAAGTCTCTTATTTGAAGTGAATGAACCCTCATTTGTAAATAAACACAAGCCAGGAAGGAACCTATTAGTCACTAACACAGTGGTATGAATTTGTTCAAAATCAGGTACTTTTTTTTTATGATAAGAGGATTTTGTTGTTGCTGTTTTTTGCTTTTTTCTTCATTGCTGAAATATGAATCTAGGGCCTTACCTAGGCCATAAACAATGGTCTATCATTGACCAACATCATCACCCCCATTCTTACATTTTATTTTGAAAAGTCTTTCCAATGTTTTCCAGGCCTCTCTTTAGCCCAGGCAACCTTTGACCATATAATCCCCCTGTCTCTTTCTATTGAGTCCCTGAGATGATAGTCTGCGATACCAAATCTGGGCCTGGAAATGAGGACTTCATTGAAAAGACACACTTTGGGGATTACTAGGTCTCCTAGTTGAGGGGACTAGCTAAACCTTTATACTTCTTGCTTTTGAAACAATAACCCTGAGTTTGGAAGCCCAGACAGTGTGTGTGCCGCCCGAGCATCTGACATGTGTCTGCAGGCACCCTGGACCAGTCTCTGTTCCACAGTGAGGCAGAGTGGCGGCTACTGGTCATTGCTTTTCCCCTCCCTGTTCCATGGCACTCATTTTGTAAACCCCAGCCAGTCAGGGTGCTTGCCTGTCCACAAAGATGGTGGGCAGGTTTGTCTTGCCCAGGACACTCAGCCATTACCTTTGTAGCAGCAGGCCAAGTGTCTTGAGTGTCACGTAAGGTGACTGTCCTGGTCTGGATCAGAAATGTTCTCCACTGACTCATGTGTTAAAGACTTGGACCCCAGCTGGTGGGTCCAGTACAGAGGGGATGAGGTCAAAAGGGCTCTGTCCTATTTAGTAGATTAAGATTAAGCCATTGCTGGAGCCATAATACAATGGTATTTCTGCAAAATGAGAAATGTTTAGAGGTACCTGGTTTGAGGAACTAGGCCACTGGGGTATATTGTGGGGGCGTTATCTGCCCTGAGCTCCATCCTGTCTGAGAGAACAACATTTTACAGCACTCGAGAATCTTAAAGTAGATATCCCTATGACCTTGATGGAAGCAGGAGCCAGGCAGGAGGCCAGAATTATCTCTTCACAGAGGTTGCAGAGAGTGGTCAGTGGGAACTGTAAGAACATAGTATGCACCTGGCCAGCTTAGCGTGCCTGGCTTCTATTTCTCATGAGAGTGGGAAACCCTGTGGTGTGTGCCATCTTCCTACCAGCAAAGAATAATACCTGCTCCAGTTTTAGCCTTGTGTTAAAACTCTCCTATTAAATACACAATAAAACATTCAACCACAAAAACAAACTTGAAGACTCACAAATAAACTTTAGAATAATTGCATTCACAAGAATCATACAAGTATAAAGCCATATATATCTATCCATGCCACTGAGGAGACCCAGGCTATATGATTGCCCACCTCACAGGTGACTGCAGCGTGAAGGGTAGTGCTCCCTCTTGCCTGGAACTAAGAGCTCTGCTGTATACTCTGCTCTCTACTCCAGTGCTCTGAGAACCAGGACCCAGGAGACAGAGGGAATGGTCTGGGATGCTCTGCTAAGTCTGGTCTGGCCTTGGTGAACTTCTCAGGTAACATTATTTCTACCGATGTCTCTCCACACAATCTCACTCTTGTCCCCACAGCCTGACATCATTAGTCATGTTCATCAATCCTGCTGACCTTGTAATGACCAGATAGGCAGCCACCACAAAAGATTCCCTGGGGTTTCATGGATATCCAGGCCACAGCTTAGTGATTTCATTAGTAGGGGTTGGAGTGAGTCAATCTATACAAGTATGGCTTTAGAGATTTTCTTCCCAGCCTTAGGGGTAGGGTAAGATAGAACAAGGGAGCTGTGGGCATCACCAGTGTAATAAACACATACATTTTGTCCCTCAGCAGCCAGGAACACACATCTCCAAACTCTAATGATGAGGAATGTCTTAGTTAGGGTGTCTATCGCTATAAAGAGACACCGTGACAATGGCAACTCTTATAAAGGAAAACATTTAATTAGGCCTGGCTTAACAGTTTCAGAGGTTTACTCCATTATTATCATGGCAGGAAACATGGTAACATGCAGACAGACATGGTGCTGGAGAAGGAACTGAGAGTTCTTCCCCTTGAACTGCAGGTAGCAGAAGGACACTGTCACACTAGGCCTAGCTTGAGCATATGAGAATTTAAAGCCACACCTCCTCCAACAAGGCCCTGCCTACTCCAACAAAGCCACACCTCCTAACAGTGCCACTCCCTAAGGGCCAAGCATTCAGATACACGAGTGTATGAGGACCATACCTATTCAAACCACCACAAGGATAAAATCTGACCTATTGACCACACAGTGGTCAGGAAGGAGATCAGCCTGGATGTCGTATCACATCCTAGCTAGTCCACAGGCCCATGTCTGTAGCCTACACCTGCCTCACAGCCTCATTCCTAGCTCCTAAAACATCTTGTCCCTCACTCAAGTTCTCCTGAGTATGGGAGCCAGAGAGCTGTACACAGGAATGTGAGATGATAACGAGGGAGCCTGTGAGGTGGGAATGTTTGTCTCTATGCTACGAATATCATTCTGTAAATAAAGGAACTGTTTTGACCTGTGTCTGGCATTGTAAGTAGGTGAGGAAATTGAGGTTCAGGTAGGAGGAGGGCAGAGTCAGACAGATAGGATCCAGCCGCCAAAGAAGAACCATGTAAGGAACCCAGGTGAGCCATGGGCCGGGCCACATGGCCAGACAGATTAATGAAAATGGGTTGAATTAAGATGAAAGAGATAACTAGCAATGTGCCTGAGACATAGGTCAAACAGGGTAAAATTAATATAAACATTTGAGTCATTTTTTTGGGGGAAAACAGCTGTGAGCAGGTTGGATATCTGGCCCAGATGGAGTCAGAAACCTCTACAAGCCTGGGAAGTGTGTAGGAGCCATCCAGCTTATCATCTTAGGATTGGTGCAGACAGGCTGGCTTCAGGCCTCAATAACTCTGCTACATGTAGAACCTGGGGGACTCAGCTCACTGTATACTAGGGACTCAGATGTTGAAAGCCCTGTGAAACCAAAAAAATCTTCTATTCACAAAGACTGCTCATAAAGGATAAAGTTGGTTCATTGATTTTCTGATTTAAACAACTCATGAAATTTCCATACTACTCAACAGATTTTATCTACAAAAAAAATAAGAATAGGCAAAATACATGAAATATAAGTTAGAATGCAGGACTTTAGACATTGAAAACTATGATTACTGAAAATAGAAGGGACAAGGCCAATGCCTGTCTAAGATAGAACATTAGAGGTGGTGACAATGGTCATGGTGGTGCTGATGGTGAGAACTATCTAGTCCCTCTAGATATCCTTAGCAGGCTGCTTCAGAGCTAACAGAGCCTATGTGCAAGGAAATAACCCAAGGCTTGGGAAAGAGCCACCTGATGGTGTCAGAGGGATTAAGTCTGATAAGCAGGCAGATGATGCTTATTACCACCAGCCAGAACTGGGAAAGTTCAAACTTCATGGGAATTGACTCACTCGTGGTTGTCTGTCAGTGTCTACAAGGATTGTCTCCTAGACATCTATGAGGGTGAGAGGCTCTAGTGGTTTGAAAGAAAGTGGCCCACAAGGGAGTGGCACTATTAGGAGGTGTGGCCTTGTTGGAGGAAGGGAGTCACTGTGGAGGTGGGCTTGGAGGTCTCATATATGCTCAAACTGTGCCCAGTGTCTCAGACCACTTCCTGTTTCCTGTGAGTTAAAATGTAGGACCTTCAGCTATTTCCCTAGCACCACATCTGCCTGCATGTCACCATATCACACCATGATAATAATGGATTAAACCCCTGAAAATGTAAGTCACCCCAATTACATGTTTTTCTTTTATGAGAGTTGCTGTGGTCATGGTGTCTCTTCACAGCAAGAGAAACACTATCTGAGACAGAGCCCAAGGGTACTCAGGCCCCTTTTATAAGATGCTGGGATATTTGAGGTATTTTCAAAGACCTTGTGTAATCTCCTCCTATGCTTCAAATTGCCTCTGCACTTAGAACACCTACTTGTTAGTGTTGTATTTGGTCAGGGTTCTAGCTTCATTTTCATTGTTATGATCAAATGTCCTGAGAAAAAGGAAACTAGGGGAGAAAGGGTTGATTTGGCTTACAATTCCAGATCATAGTCCACTGTGGGCAGGGAAAGTCAAGTCAGGAGTGCAACGGCTGATCACATATCACATCCTCAGTCAAGGGCAGAGACATGAATACATAAAGTCCTGTTTGCTTGACTCAGATAGCTTTTACCCATTTGATGACATCATGTCTAGAGAATGGTGCCACTCATAATGAGCTGGGTCTTTCTACATCACTTAGCAATCCAGACAATTTCCCATAGACATGTTCCCAGGCCAACTGCAGTAGATGAATTTAAAGGTAACATAGTAAGTAACCTGATGGAGGAAATTTCAAGTATTTGGAATGGTTGTTGCTGGCTGATTTTAGAGAGATTCATAGGGGGAATCAGGAGTAAAAAAGCATAGAAGAAAGACTAAAAACCTGTCTCCTTGCTGGAAGGGAAGGATGTTTAAATTTAGGTCTAAGGGAAATGGGGCTGCTGGAGAGATTAGAACCATTAGAAAGGAGCTAAGTACTGCAAACCAGGACAACTGGAAAGACCATGAGGCCATTTCAGAAGTCAACAAGACTCCACCCACTACAGGCTCAGGGATGTCAATGGGTAAGCTGCTTTGAGAAGAGAGTATACAGTACCCTACTCTTACAGCTCAAGCTATTATTTTCCCAGAATTCGTTTCTTAGCACCCAGCTGTACAAGCACTCAGGGACTTCTGCAGGAAGCCTGGTTACTACTGTTCATGCTGGCAGTGGACCCTGTAGTCAGTGATGCTGGCTTTGAGGGGTACGCGGAGTGCAAGAGTTACAAGGTCACGGGGGATTCCACCAAGGTTTCCGAAGGCCCCAGAGGCTGAGCAGTGGATGCCAAGGTCAGGATATGGGCAGGAAGTTCCTGCAAGGGCAATCATGAAGCTGCAACAGTGATGCTGAAGACACACTGAGACCCAGAAAGCAGAGTTCTGGAACTTGGAACATTTGCCAAGAACAGCTGCAGAGTCAGCTGGGAGAGGGGCAGCATGGGCTGCAGAGGTGGGGCTGCAGCTGGTGGGGCTGCAGCTGGTGGGGCTGCAGAGGTGGATGGGGCTGCAGAGGTGGGGCTGCAGCTGGTGGGGCTGCAGAGGTGGGGCTGCAGCTGGTGGGGCTGCAGAGGTGGGGCTGCAGCTGGTGGGGCTGCAGAGGTGGATGGGGCTGCAGAGGTGGGTGGGGCTGCAGAGGTGGGTGGGGCTGCAGAGGTGGGTGGGGCTGTAGAGGTGGGGCTGCAGAGGTGGGTACTTTCAAGCTCTTGGAATTTATGCCACATCAACGAGTCCCTGAGGCCATACACAGGGCTACAGGATTTAATGTCAGTCTTGTTGGGTTTCAGTCTTGCTTCAGTTTGGTCTTTTCATGGGATTTTTAGTCCCCTCTTCTAGAATAGAAATACTCTATATATTATATCTTGAAAGTATGTAATTTGTGTCTTAAAGTATTTTAAAGGTTTATTTATTTTATTTTTTTGTGTATGAGTGCTTTCCCTGCACGTGTGTATATGTGCCATGTACATGCCTGGTACCCACAGAAGTCTCAAGAGGGTGTTAGATCTCTTGAAACTGTAGTTACAGATGGTGGATGTGGGTGCTAGAAACCAAACCCAGCTCCTCTGTAAGAAGAGTCAAGCTGGGCATCAGAGCGTACATGTTTAATTCCAACACTTGAGAGGCAGAGGCATGTGAATCTCTGAATTTGAGGTCGCTCTGGTCTACAAAAAGAGTTCCAGGACAGCCAGGGTTAGCTACATAAGGAGGCTTTGTCTCATTTTTAAAGAGGGAGGGGGAGAGAGAGAGAGAGAGAGAGAGAGAGAGAGAGAGAGAGAGAGAGAGAGAGAGAATGGTATGTGATCTTAACTGCTGAGCCATGTCTCCAGCCCCTTACAACATATTTTGACCAGTACAGAGACTCACAGAGGAGAGCTGGCTATAAGTCTCAGAGGACATATAGACTTGGGCTCCTAGGAAACTCTGGAACTGTTCAGATTTTAGGTGTCTCTGAGGGGAACTAAATGTACTCTGTATTAGGTTTGGGACCAGGGATGGAATGCTATGGTTTGGATATTCAGAGCTCTCCTAAAAGGCTCGTGTATTGAAGGTTTGGTTCCCCGCTGCTGGCACAATTGGGAGCTGATTGGATCTAGGGCACTAACTAACTTTGTCAGTGGGTTAATTCACTGCTGATCTCATACTGATAGACCATTGGGAAGTGGGACCTGGGGGCAAGAAGGGTGTGTCTCCGACAA
>PVIH01004118.1:47500-146492 GCA_004025045.1 Sigmodon hispidus
CCTTCATTTCTTAGAATGAATGTCAGGTAGCTCACAACCCCCTGTAACTCTAGCTTCAGATGATGAAACATGATCTTCTAGCCTCCATGGGCACTGCACTCATGCCAAACACACACACACACACACACACACACACACACACACACACACACATATGCATACACACACACAGTTCTTACTTAATAAAAATATATTTAATGAATCCAAATATCAACAGAAAAAGAGAAAAAATGAAAAGAATAGTGACACAAAATAGTAAAATTTGGCAATCTAGATAGAGTTAGGGAGGGATTTAAAGCTAACTAAATCAGTGATTGCAATAAATATAATTGGTTTAAACTGCAATTAAAAGGCAGAGACCATCAGATTGGGTTAATAGTGAAGGTACATATAAAAAATTTATTTCAAATGCAAAGAGACAAAGGGGAGTCTGCTTATGCTGAGAACAGTCATAGTTTCTGTTCAAATACTCTCTCTTGGGTTGTCAGGATGGCTCATTGGGTAAAGGAAATTGCTACCAAGCCTGAAGAACTGAGTTCAATTCCCAGGACCTACATGAAAGAAAGAGAGGATTGATTCCTACAAGTTATCCCTGACTGCATAATGTTATCACACACACACCCCACCACCAATAATAATAAATAGATAAACAAAATACAAGAAATTACACATATTTCACTTCCTGGTAGAGTAGGTTAGACCAGCAGATTTAGAATGATGTCAACCATACCTTCTTCACAGGTGGCTAGGACCCTCAGCAGATGGCTTTTCTATAGACAGCACAAAATTCTGTCCCTTTGCCTCTCTGGTTTCAGTGACAGGAAGGGAGCAGAGGGGCTGGTATCTGAAAGAGTTTGTGCTTAGGACCTGAGCAAATTGCCTACTTAGGGTCAGTTACAGCCCAACTGAAATTGATAGGCTTCTGCAGATCAGGGTAGCTTTGAACCTTTCCCTCTGTGCGGAGGCCACCTGAGAAGACTAGGAGATTACAATGGTCCTCACTTCAGAATTGCTTTACTCCTTAAATGCTCCTTGCCTGAAACCCCTTTGTTCCTTCTTATTTCACCCCAAATCCATCACTCTGGAGAGCCACTTGAAGTCTTTTCATCATCCAAGGTCAGCCTCCACGCCTGGAGCTACAGGGCACCCATTTCTATAGTTTCTGCCATGTTTGCCAGCTCTTAGATGTCTTCGCTCACCCCAAGCATGCCATGTTTTATCATTTCCTGGGCGTATAAGACCCTGGGGGGAGTGTCCCTCTGCACCTCCAAGGTACCACCCACCTGGTGGACTCGGCACTAATCGAAGGGACCAGATGAGTAAGATAATCCGAACACTCTGAAGAGAGGTTTCCTGACAGCTAATAAAGGATGAGCTGGAAGAAAACCGACAGCCACCCCATCCATCATCATCACTCCGGGATGAAGCTTTTCATGTGTGCAGATCCCTGCTCAGGGCTGGTGAGGCACCCTGCCTACTCCTCCTCCTGAACTAATCAGCAGCAAGACAACATGCACCTTGCACAATAGCACCAGGCACGAAGCACCCTCCCGCACAACATCAGAGGCACGGCAGGATGTGCTTAATTGCCAGGTGAGGGAGGAACTAACTACAAAGGAGAATGCTTCCATGTCATGATGCAGGAAAGAACAGGGGTCCAGCTGCGGAAGGAGCCTTCTGAGAGCAGGGATGCAGGAAGGGAAAGGATGTGGAATTATATCTGGCCCAATGGGACAGCATCTAACTTTCTGGGAGCAAGGATACAGGATGCAGGGGGCAGAAAGGCTTCCCCAGGCAGACAAGGGAGATGCCCTGGCAGCAGGGGCAACGAACTCAGGTGTGCTTGGACCCAGAGCGAGAGGCTGACAAATGGAGAGGCAAACAGGAGCTCTGACTTCGCACAGTGTTTCCTCTTTATCCTCTGAACACTGTGTTCAAAACTTGCCATTTTCAAAGGTAGAGGCTCAGACTCCAAAGCAAAGGATGGATGAATGCCACTGCCCCCCTTCCTCTGCTACGTCACATTAGCAACTATGAGACATTAGGGAGGATGGATGTGAAGAGGGCACCAGGTTGTCCCTTGAGCAGATGTAGGCTCAGGTGAAGTTTCAGAGGATGAGCAAGAGTCAGGCACAGTTGTAGAAGCCCTCCTGTGGAGTGGCCAGATGGAAAGACAAGGACTGGCCAGGGGCAGTGAAGGTGACATCTTTTCATGTAGTGTGAAAGGAGATGACAGAAAGTCATTGGGGTTGAATAGAAGGGGGGGGCAGGTGAAGAAATAGGACTCTAGGGACAAATATGGGTAGATGGGAAGGCAAGCTGACCATCACAGGGAGGGTGGGCTGCCTCTGTCCAGATGCTTGGATGGAGGACAGACAGCAAGTTCACAAGCATTAGTCTGCACCTCCTGTTTTAGGATGCTTTGACTTGCCTATGCATCCTGAAAGATGTGAGCATGGAAACATGGGGGTGGGGAAGATAAGATGCATTTGGGAACATCTGGGAATGCAAACTGCAAGGAGAGAGCTGAAAGTATCCTTGCTAGAAAGGACATCAGCATGGAGACTGCCAGCTCAGCAGTGTTTTCAGAGGCCAATCTGGTATATGGGTGACTAGGTGTCCTAATACTTCTTGTCAATCTGGACCAATTGAGGAAGGGCTGTTGCTGGATGTAGCAGGCACTCTTGCAGGGCATTTCATGACTTATGTCTTGCTGGCCAGTCCATCTATTACCTTTCCCTGCTGCTGTGATAGAATACTCTGGAAAAAAAAAGACACAAAAAAGAGAAAGGACTTCTGCTGGCTGAATTTGAAGATACAGTCAGTCCTCCATGGTGGAGAAGCCACAGCTTTGGGAACCTGAGGCAGCTAGTCACATGCCATGTACAGCCTTTCTTGTTTCTACACAGTTCAGGATCCCAGCCCAGGGAATGGTCACACCTCCAATGGACAGGTCTTTCCACCTCAACTTAACAGAATCAAGATAATCCCAAAGGCATGTCTGTTTATTGATTCTAGATCTCATGAATTTATCATTAGATCAGCTCTCTCACCATCTTTGGGCAAAATGGAATCACCCACGAGTTCTTAAATATGTGTTTGAAAGCCTTAGGAGAGGTTCTGTCTGCCCATGACGCTCAGCCATTCCAGGGACCTGTGACGCACCACTAGGTCCACACAACCACCCTGGAAACAGCATGATCCCACTTTGGGGAAAGCTGGCTGGTTTGGGGTTAGGCATCTCACACAAACAAGACTTTGGCGGTTTAAATGGCTGCCATTGGCTCATACGCATGGATACTTGGTTTCCAGTTGGTGAAAGTATCTGGAAAAGATTAGGAGCTAGGTCATTTTTGGAGGTGTGTCACTGAGGGGGGCCTCTAAGGTTTCAAAAGACTTGTGTCATTCCCAGTTAACTCTATCTGTCTCATGGTTGTGTCTCAAGATGCGAGCTCTCAGATGCCGCTCCAGCACCATACCTGCCTTCCTGCTGCCATGTTCCCTGCCATGATGGTCGTGGACCCTGACCTTCTGAAATTGTAAGCCTCACATTAAATGCTTTCTTTTATAAGTTGTCTTGGTCATGGTGTTTTAACTAAGACAGACTAATCAGATTCCTTTCCTGAGATTCCAGAACTTGAATTAAGAAATAAATGGTAACTTTTCTCTTGTGCCCTAATGGGCAAGTAATAAACTCAGGAGTTAGCGAGGGCAGGATGAGAAATACTAAAGGATACTTGGCAAGAGCAACAGAATGACCCTGATGGCTGGCCTTCATGGTCCCAGTAGGTGCTATCCAGGCTGCTGGGAGAGCCTTATTCAAGTGAAAACCCTGTATGCAATACTATCAATTGGCCAAGCAAGATGTACCCACCATACAATACTGGCGTGACTGTCACGAGAGGAGCCAGCTATTTTCTGATTGGACTGGAGATCTCTTCCAAATGGGGGAAGTGATGTCTGGGACTGTGAATCTGGTCAAAAGCCAATGGCTGAGGAGATCATAGACCTTAGTGGGGAAGAAGCTGCTGTTTTTTTTTTTTTCTTAATGGACACGATGAGCCTCAAATTGCCTTATAGTGAGTTACATTTATGTCCATAGGTTAGTGTTGCTGTCAGCCTGGGTTAGGGAAACTTTGTTTTGCAGCAGAACTAGAGACTCAAAGCTGGTCAACATACAAGAGTAAGTAACTGGTGAGTTCTCGACCATAAAAAGGACAACTGCATCAATCCCTCCAAGGCTCAGGGAACACCACAGGGGAGGAACAGAAAGAATGTAAGGGCCAGAGGACAGGGAAGAGGTTCAGTAGATCTGACTCTCTTCTGGCCTGCATGGGCACCGCACACAAGTGCTGCTTATACATACATACAGGCAAGACACCCTTACTCAGAAAATGAAATAAAAATTCAAATGTCACAATGAAAAACATTATTATGCATAAATCACATGTTAGCAAAATCAGATGTGAATCAAAATTTTTAAAAAGGAGCAGAAGGGGAGAGAGAAGGGACAGAGAGAATGTTCCAGGGTTCTGGGTCTTCTTTTCAGTCTTTCTCACTACCTGGGCATTCTTGACCCATCTCGAGATATAAACATTTTCTATATGAAGGTGACTCTCCAATTTGCATGTCTGGTCTAAACAACTGCCTGCACCTGTCTGCTTTCAGCTTCCTAATACATTCTGGGGTTGATTACTGCCCAGTTTACACCCTGCTGTCTCTTAGTTCTCAATCTCTGAACTTCAGGTTTTGCGGACTCTGCCCCCACATCCAGCCCGCATTTAGAAAGGAATTCAGATTCCAGCCCTGGGCTTTTTGACCTGGTCCATCCCTCATCCTGGATCACAGTATCACTGCTCTCACCATTTAGATCCAAGTACCGCAACAGGACTCCTGGGTTCACTCCATTGACTCCCTGATGCCACACTGGTTGACTTCCAGCTTTCCAGACTTGGTTCAAAAGTCACCTCCTTGGGAAGAACTTTTCTCACTGCTTTAAATGCCAGCTTTGTTACTGGATCTGCTGGGAGCTCACTCACACCACAGGGCCTCCTCTGCTCTCTTCCTAGTCCTGCCCTCTACCATTCCCAATCCACCTCCCTGACATGCCTTGTTAATCTCTGTAGCACTTACCACCCTGCAACCTAAAACATAATTTGCTTAATTAATTAATTATCTGCCTCTAATGTCTCTGCATACTGGTTGCCTTGAGGTGAGGTAAGCCAGTCTGCTTCACCAGACTTTCTCACCATGACCATTCACCTCAAGCCTGAAAGCAAAGGATCCGGGTCACTTCAGGCTTCTTCCATTAAGCTGGTTCTCTCAGTCACAGAGATGAAAACATGGACCAACACAGTCCCCGTAACAGCCTTGCCTTTCTCCACCAGCATCTAAGTGGTGGATGCTGGTTCCTGGCTTCTCCCTAGACTTTCATCCAGGCTGGAGTTTCAAGGCCCTTGTCCATTGCCATGAGTGATGAGCACATCTCCCCAACCTGACCTTCATTTTTCTCTGAGCCCAGCTTTGTCATTGACACATCCTCTCAGACAATGCCATGCTATCCTATTCAGTGGGACCCAATTCACTCAAGCAGGGGCCTTCAGGGCTCAATGCATCTGTCTGCTCCAGTGTTTCAGCCAGACCTTGGGACAGGTGAGCTCAATGTCCTTCTGTTGCTGTCTTGCTTATTTTCCATGATGTCTGTTGCGGTTTGAATGTGAAGCATCCCTTCCAGTCTTCCATTCTTGAACACTTGGTCTCCAGCTGGTAACAATGTTCTGGAAGGCTGTGGGACTTTTACGAAGTGGAGCTTCACTGGAGGAAGTGAGCCACTGGATAAGGACCTTGAGGATTTACAGTCTGCCTTCATTTCCTGTCTGTTCTCTACTTCCTGTTCCTCCAAGAATCTGCACATGCACACTTTGGCTTCTGTGGAGCTGCCTACCGCCATGCCTCTCCTCCATGATGGCCTGCATCTCTCTGAACTGTGAATCAGAATGAGATTTTTCTCCCTGGTGCTTCCTTCTCCTCAGGTATTTGGTTGTGGAGCGGTGGCCTGTGGTGAGGAACTCTTTGAGCCTGTGCTGTCCTACATTCTTCTATCTTGATTCACATCACCCTCTGATGTCCATACAGCCTCTGAGGCAGGCTAAAAGGATCTGGCAGGTCCAAGTTTCTGAATGGGGTGATGGTGACTCCTTCATAAGTCAACAAAGTGACCTCCTTTCTGATTTGGTCTTCTGGGCAGCCTGAGGCTTGAAGAGTGAGTATGCTGCCTCACATAATGAGGCCATTCTTCTTGTTGAATGAATACAAGTGGGTCTTCTTCTGTTCCCAGAGAGAGTCTAGCTGGGAAGAGCCAGGCCCAGTGGGCCAAAGACTTCATTCTGCACAGCGGTAGACTTTGAACCTTAGCAGAGGGGCTGAGCTGTGCTTCTCCCCAGAAGAGATGTTTCTACTTCCAGTGACACCCATTGCTCATCCATCCCTGCAGCAAGAAACAGCAGGGGCCTAGACCCTCTCAGAAGGCCAGAATTGGCATGGCTATAAGGAAAGATTGTTTCTACTCTCTGCAAACTAGACTACAGGTGTCACTTTGTAACTTAAGTGGCCAATGTACCACCATGACATTGTTGCAAATGGTCCATCACAAGGAAGTGTTGGTTTTGTTGAAAATGTGGAGAGGCAATGTCTCTAATATAGCCACTGTGGGAGACAGTAGCCAGTCCTGGAAAATCTACATAATTACCACCTGACCCTCTATAATATACACCCAAAGGACAGAAAGCTGCAATCCAATAGATAGCAGGTGGAAGCCTTTTAATTTGATTTTAGTTGAGAATTATCCTCAAACTTGGGATCCTCCTGTCTCATCCTTTCCAATGCTGGGTTCAGGCATACATATCTTCTTGCAGAATTATTATTATTCATTATAGCCCCAAGTCAGAAACAACTCTGTTTTTAACATATATAAAAAGCTCACCATGTGGTACATCTATATAATAGAATATTATTAGCCATAAAAAGAAAGTTTTTGACATACACACTACCACGTAGATGAAACTTGATGATAGGAGGGAGACAAAGTCACAAATTCTATGGGGTCCACAGAGACAGAAGGTAAAAGGCAGATGGCCAGGGGTATTTGATGGTGATTGAACTTTAGATATAATGCTTTAGATATAATGGTGTTCCATGCCACTGAACTAAATGCCCCAAATGGTTAAGATGATGCATTTTATGTTCTGTGTATTTTACCACAATTAATGAAAATCAAAGCCCTCAAAGCATTATGGGGATGTTCTTCTGTAGTTTTTCAAGAGAATTTTCTCATTAAGCATTTCTCAGCCGAGCACTCATCACAACAGGCCAGCTATGGGTCTTCCCTGGGTGCGTAACTAGCTACCCAGACAGGTCATTGCTGCCCCCTGACTAGTGAGTGTATGTTAAAGGCCAGCAGGCAGTTTCTGTCACAGGGCTGGGAACCCGTCATCTCTACTGGGGACATTGAAATGTACAAGGCCTGGTCTTTACCAGCTGAGGTGGAAGAGTCGAAGTATCTTCATCACATGTGATAGCCAGTGCCGGAAGGGGAAGGAGAGTGTCCCACCCTGAACATGGGGGTTGAGATCAAGCAGAGCTAGTATGTGGTTAGTCACACTCTTCTTACCCTAATGTGGATTATTCAGCTACCTTCCAGGCTGCTCCCAAAAAGGTTCCCAGAAGGCTTTGCCAAGGGCAGGACCTGGAACTAACCTAAATACATAGCAATGGCTTCCCAGCATCAGTAACAATCCTAGCGGCCCCATCACAGCTTAAATGTGTGCTTTCTATTTGGTTCTCTGTTCCCACAGGGCAGCTATGGAGAAAACAGTCTGCAAGCACCCAGACTTCCTGTAGGCATCACCTTCTGACTTCTCAGTGCATTCTGATGGCATCCCTTCACCCTTGCTTACAGCCTATACCTAGCACACCTTTCTTACCCCTTCTCTGCACAAGGTGTATTTTCTTGGCTGGGGCATCCATTTGTGACACCTGCCCTGATCTCAGGGGACCTTCTCCTAAGGCTTCATCACACAGCATCAACCCTGCCATACTGAATACCTCTATGTGGGAGCTTGAAATGAACTATATATATTTTCTTGTGTTTTATTCATCTCTCACACCCCCCTCAGGGCCATCATTAGTGCCATCCCCAGTTTACAAATGGGATTACTGGGGCACAGAGGTGAGAAGCAGCCTATCTAAGGTCACACAGATATTGAAAATGGAGCTAGGATTTGGGTCCTGGCAACCAGATGCCAAAGTCCCAGGGAGTTTTTTTATGATGGTATCTGCCAGCCTCTCTTCTTCACTGTGTTGAGTCTCTGGCAATAACTATCTGTCCAATAACTCAGTATCTAATTAGAACCACACCTATAGGAGGTGTGATTGCTAATCTTAATTGTCAACTTGAGATCTAGAAGAATTGCCTACAAGACAGGTCTCTGGGTACGCCTGTAGGAGATGATCTTGATTAGGTTAAGATGGAAAGACCTGCCCACTGTGGGTGGCATCACCCCATTGGCTGGATTCCTAGACTGTGTGAAAAAGAGAATGTGTGCTGAGCACAGTCATTCCTCTCTCTCTGCTTCCAGAATGTGAATATAAAGTGGCCACTTGCCTCCCACTCCTGCTGCTGTGACATTTCCCATCACTAATCTTGAGCGGTGGGGCCACAATAAACCGATTCTCTCTCAAGTTAATTTTGTCAGAGTATTTATTACAGCAACATAGAAGTAACTAGAACAAAGTCCCTGGTAAATATTTGCTCATTGACTGAGTGTCCCCAACATAGGAGGATTTCTGAAGTCCCCATAGAGACACACATCCCACAGCTCCTCCATCAGTTCCAAGCCCTCATCCCCAGCCAAGTCACAGAAGCCAGGCTCAGCTGATCCCAGTAACACCAGGCATCTCCCAGCACCTCCATCTCCAGACTTCTTGATCATGGGACTCGGCTTGCAGACAGGTTAAACACTGCCAGCCCCAGCAGCTTTATTGAAACTTAAGGGCTAATCTTGGTCATCAAAACACTTGTGAGTCTGGAGCCCAGGGCTGAGTTTTAATAAGCTTGTTCTCAGAGAGGCAATCAGATGGGAAACACATGCATGAAGGCACTGGCTCCCTGTGGAAGGAGGAAGTTGCAGGGACCCTCAAGTGGCATGGGAAAGAAGTTGGTCTCTCCCCTTCTCCTTTCCCATTCTTCCGCATTGAGTGTGCACACAGTGATGGAACCAGGACTCTGGTGATGTCTGGGTAGTCCCTCTGTCCACTCTTCATCACCAGCACCCAAGCTGCTCTCACCCTCAGCCCTTCTTTGTCCTCTATTTCTGCTGCCCATCCTCTACCCAGCTACTGGTACCTCTCTCTTGAGCTTGCCATCCAATCTTTCAACAACACAAATCCATCACTCACACACCTGCCTCCCAAACCTCCCTTTACAGTAGAGAGGGAAAGAAGAAATCCTAATCTGGTTCCTATCCATTTTACTCACTGCCCTGACCACTGCCAGGCTGGGCTTCTGTCCTCAAGGTCAGAGAAACCCAGAGATTGCTCCTGAGGATGGAAGTGACTACCTAGAGATGCTATCCCATTAGGAGGAGAAAGAAAGCAAAAGTCAGAAAACTTTAAAGACTTGCTTTGTGTTTTTAAAAGTCTAGTTGGCAGTTGCTTACAGTTTTCCTGGTGGACACAGCAGGCCTGGCTGCCTGTCTCGCTCGGTCCTTGAACACTGCTTTCCAAAGACATTTACAGTTATCCCAGATACTGATGGCATGGTATTTATGTAGAAGCTAAGTACACTCCCTCTGTGAACTTTATTTCTACCTAGTACTATGTAAAGGATCTGTAGGTTGTCAGACTATAAGAATAGCAAGGAAAAAGACTATCCATGTTCAGTACAGATTTCTTTTGTTCAATTTTGTTCTGTCTGAGCTTAGTTAGACCTGTGGGCGTAGAACCTGCATGTGTGGGAGAGGACTGTAGCTGGTCCTGAGGGGCTGGAGGTGGGAGTTCAGATGCTCCTTCTTCCCTGCACCCTCCCTAGCCAGTTCTAAAAGCAGAGATTCTGGGGGAGGCAGCCAGAGGGCTTAGCTATCACCGTGAAGAGAGTCTGAGGTCTGCACCAGACTGTCTGGCATGCACCCTGGTGCCTGCTGCGGGGTCCTTGCCCTGATCCCCAGTGTCATCTATAGACTATATCACTTCCTGGCGAGCCTTGCAGCCCTGTCTGCTGCCCTGATCCTTACATACATAGGTTCAATGCCATTTCCTGAAGTTAATACACACCTTCCTACACATACACATACACACACACACACACACACACACACACACACACACACACACACACACACTGTTCTCTGTAGGAGACATGGTTGGCATGAGGGCCTCTCTTCCTTGCGGAAGAACCCAGTTTTGCACACACTCCTCTGAGTTTTAAGCTCCCGTCACATAACCAGCTTCAACCTGGGCTTCTGGGCTTCCTACACTGTGGGTTTATCAGGCAATGAAGCCACTTTCAATCTCTTTTAAAGGTCTAGGTGGCTTCTCCACGCTTCTGGAGTCTCAGAATACAGAGGAGCCAGGGACACAGCAGGGCTTCACAGCTGCGTGTTGGTAAATGGATTCTTTATCTTTCTGAGCCTCAGTTTCCCCCTCTAGAAAATAAAAGGACTAGGCAGGACTACTTTAGAGGTGGGCTCTATCAATACCATTAAGCTGGGGGTGGTTCCGATACTGGTACTGTTATGGTTTAAATTGGAAACGTCTGCCATGTGCTCATATTTTAAACTTAGTCCTTGGTTAGTAACACTTTTTGAGAACATTGTGGAAACTTTGGCAGGTGGGACCTAGCTAGAGGAAGTGGGCTGCTGCTGGAGGTGGGTCCTGGGATATAGCACTCACAGATGCTTCTGGTTTTTCACTCTCTGCATTTTCTCAGGCATATTGGAACTTCTCTGCCCCATCTTGCCCTCCTGCCATGATGGAATAAAAGGTCTAAAACAATAAGCTCAAATCAATCTTTCTTATTTCAGTCATAGCAGATGTGAATCTCGCTAGAACAGTCACTGTGGTCAGAGTCAGAGATTGTCCCCATTTTACAAATTTGGAAACTGAGATAGGAACAGAGGAACATAGCCATGGAGATGGTGAGTGTCAGGCCAGACCCTCAGCACCTTAAATTTAGATGCCACGAGATGCTATTGGAGGATACAGACATCGCTGGGTGGAGGGTGGCAGATGCATCCCTGAAGATGCACGCTCTAAGTATAAATGCACCATGGGGATGCTCAGACCCTGCAGTGGCCAGGGCTGCATCCACACACGATCTCTGACCCTCCCACACATCTCAGAGCTCAGCACCATGTGCAGTGGGGAGAATGAGTCCCTGAGGCAGGGTACATGAAGAAATTGCTGGCCTGGTATATTTGGGTAAGGTGGGCTGGTTAGGAGACCTTCCTATTTTCAGGTCTCTTGTTGCTGTGTGCCTTTGATCATGGGATTGCATTATTGGGGTGAGGGGCTCTAGTCTATGAAATGGGAGAGCAATGCTGGGGACTCAGAGCAGGTCAGCAGTTCCTGTTCTTCTGGTCCCTTCCATGCTTCAGTGCATTTGATCCCCATGATAAACCTGAGCTCAGGACTCACTGTTACTGCAGATGGAGGAGGTGTAGAGAAGCCGAGTGATTTGGCTGTGAGCACACTGCTTAAGTATTATGATGTTAGGGCTTGAATCCTGGTTGAGTTAGCTCCTGAATTATACCCTGACTACCTGACGCTTCCAAACTGGAATTCTAGGACACTGTTTGGAATAACAATACTAAGTAACAAGGATAATGATGCCAATAGAAGCAGTTGATCTCTGACTTCCATGCTGGCCTGCTTTAGGATCTTTGTGCTTGGGACCTCATTCCCCAGCGGCTCCTCCCCACATATCACATAGTCCCATCTCCCTCTGTACCTCCTTCCAGTCTTTGCTTGGCTCTTCTTTGATGAGGAGCCAGGATTTAGAGCCACCAGCCAAGTGCTTTTCTTGTCTAAAAAAGGATTGACTCTGAGACTCCAGAAATGACACTAATGACATTTAGGACTCAGACCATATTCTGTGAGTATAGGAAGGATGAGTTATAGACTTCCTTGAGCAAAACAGGACAGGAACAGGAACACAGCCTGGTGAAGGCTTCTGGCCCAGGTCCACTCCTCAAGTCCTTTCTGTGAGGGTAAAGGGCCTGCCTACCTCCTGTCTCCTCTGCCGAGCCCTGGTCCCTGAGGCCGGACTCACTTCCCTGCTCTACCTGCATCCCTTCAGCCATAGCTCTGGTCTCTGATTCCACATTCGGAAACAAGCCCTACAGACTTCAGGCCAGATAGCTGAAGGCTCTGTTGTTGCCTGTGCCCTTCATAAACTCTGAGGCAATTTTAAGTGGGTGATCCACAGCCTCCCTGGATCTCAGGCCTTGACCTCTGTTTCTGTTGGCCTCTGTGCCTGGAGGTGAACTCTCACTCCAGTCCCCTGTCAATCCCTGAGAGACAGGACACACCAGGCTAGGTGCCTGACTCACAAATCCCAGTGGGACCACTGAGGTCAGCCCAGCAGGTTAAGAAGGCTCTGGAGGTGAAAATGTGACCAGCAGAAACCTCCCACTGGCCATCAGAGAGAAAAAAAATTAAACTTAAGGACTGATGAATGTCAGGCATCTGAACTTGGGAAGTATAAACCGGGCTGGTGAGGACTTGCCTAGAGTTGTTTCTGTGAGAAAGACTGGAATCTGAGAGACATACTCCACAGGTTAAGATTAGATAACAATGATGCTGGAGAAAAGCCAGATCAGGTCTAGATGGTATTGTAAGAGGCAGAGCAGACAAAGAGGGGGTGGTCACATCCCTCTTCAAACTGCAAGTGAAATACAAGACTCAACTTTTTGTAAGAAGGACATTACAGGCAGCTGTCACTCTGGAAATAATGACAAAGATAACAACTGGTGGCTGGGGGTGGGGAGTGTGGACATATAAGTATAATTTCAACCAAAATATAAAATGAAAGCAAAATAAGAAAGTTTGACCTGTATTTTTTTAATAAGTGATCTCTATGGAAGATGGCTCAGGCTACTGGAACTATTCCAGAGGGAATATTGGGTTGATGTGTAGAGGGTGCATCAAGAGACAATTAAATCTCATGTTGGAAAAGGATGTCAAAGCAATCCATGTTTTCCAACAGTGCACCATGTGTGGTGGTGATCCCCCTGTCACTCACTATAGGTTTGTGAGCAGATATGGGGGTATAGGATGTGAGGGTGCTGAAAGGGTTTTGGGCATTAGATGGGGGGTACCAATCAAAAGACCTCAAAGTTCCCTTCCCCTAAGGTGCCAAGTGGGTGACCCTGGGATGGGTTATTTCTGGTGTGAGTACAGTAGCCCCTTTGGGCAGCAGTCTAGGTCAACAGGCTGCCTTGGGATACCCAGGAATTCTAGGCTGATCCGTTCTGGAAGTCATGGACTACCCCAGAAAGCTACATGACAGTATGAAGGAGGAAGGTGGGGTTCAGCAACCTGAGAACAGCCTGCATTTAGCTGCTGGCCTACTTAGTGGTTGAGAGCCTTTTCTGTACCTCTGTTTCAAAACTCTGCAGTGAGGAAGTGTAGGCAAAGCAGAAGCTTTTCAAACTCCCAGGAACACGCCATCTTCAAGGGATCCAGCAGAACCCACGTGCAGGCTCAGGTCTGATATTCTATAAAGTTTAAACACCAAAAACCTAGTCCTGGAACCTCACGCCACCTCCCTGGCCTAGGACTCCTCAGATTATCCGGTTACCCAAGGGAGAAGCTGAGTGCTGCCTGATAGGAAATCCCCATCCAGCAATAAGAATGCTGGTCTGAGGCTTACTCTGCCCTTTAGGATTGGGCTGTCAGAGGTCTCTTGTGTGAACCACCCATGGCTCAGGGTCCCCGCTTCTGCCACCACAAGGGATAGATGTCTTGGTGTCTTGCAGAGTCCTCCTCAGGTAAGAGGCTGGAAGCCTGGCCATGTTCACACTCAACTGCTTAGTGAATGGGACCTAAAGACTTCGATGGTCTTGGAGGACTCCCTAAGTCTATAAACTAGACATTTTCACAAGCAGCCAATAACATGGGAGGGCTGGGCCTGGCAGCCTGTATCATGGGCGTAAGGTCCAGTATTACACTGTAACATGTAATCGGACACATCCCAGAAATTTCTTTGGCCTAATGGCCAAGTGTGCATCTGAAAAGGAGTTAGGGGTCTATAGCAGGCTGACCATCATCTGAGATGCCACACTGTCCTGGAAGGTCAAAATCACAGGCTCTGGCCAGTGGGATGATTCAGTCCATAAAATGCTTGACATACAACATGAAGACAATAATTTGACATACACCCTCTTCCCAAGAAGACAAGAAAAAGCCAGGTGTGATGGCCCACACTCTAATTCTGGTGCTGGAAAACATCACCGGGGCTTTCTGACCAGCCAGCCCTAGACTATGTGGTGAGCTCCAGGTCAGTGAGACAGTGTCTCAAAAAACAAGCAACCAAACCAAACCAAACAAAAACAAAACAAAATAACCAAGGTGACTTGTATCTGAGAAATGACAGCCTCCTGGCCTTCTCCCAATTATCACACAAACCCCCACCCATCACACAATAAGTAAAATAAAAATCAAGGCTTTCTTTTCCCACAAAAGATCTGGGCCAGACATGATCTGGAAGCCCTGTTCACTTGGCTTCTTTTCTATCCTAGAGGCAACGTGGGAGCCCAGGGCCCAGCTGGGGTCAGGCCTGTGTATATATGAAAGTAATGCTGGTTCCCTGGGCTTATGGCTAGAACCCCTGGCCAGCAGCCTGCGTCACAGGCCCAGCTCCTTTTTCAGCAGCAGCGAGTAGTTTGGTTTAATCATTACCAGGTCATTGACATCCCTGGGAACCACCCCTGGCGAGGACCCAGGCTGCTGTCTCTGTACTGCAAAGGCCAGCAGATGACCGGCTGGTGAGTGGTAATCTGAGCAGGGTGTACGAAACAAGATTATTAGGGTCATACATTTTTATTAAAGGCCACTAGCAGATTTACAGAGAGCGCTGTAAAATGACACTTGTTTTTATTAGCACCAATCCTCTCACTTGACAGAAGTCTTTGGGCTGGAGCAGATTTCCTGGGCTTCCTCCGACAAACAGAGCAGCCTTTGACAGGGATCCGCACCTGGATCTGGATCCTCAGGTGGCTCAGGAACCTTGAGACCCCAGCGGTCTGCTGTACACACAGGGAAGCTTGGCCACCCACTGCTGGGTGACCTCAGAGCTCTTCTCCAAGATCCTCATGGGAATGTCCTCTCTGGGGACCATGTGAGGGTCCAGATGTGCATGTGGATATGGGTGTCTGGAACACAAAGGACTTCTCTGCCAACTCTGTCACTGGGCTTTTTTTTTCTCCACAATAGTGTCAGCTATGGGATAGCTCTGCTTTGCCACATGGGAAAGGGTTAGCCTAAGCTCAGGTATCTCTGGGACTTCTGTATGTTTCCAAATGGAGTATAGGCTGGTAGCTGAGGGGGCCTCACAAAAACATTTAATTTCACTGTTCCAGAAAGGAATGGAGAGAGAGATAGACACTTGAGGGGAGAAAGAACATATGAAAATGAGGGTCTCTGGTGGGGGTCACCATTCTTTTTCCTGTTCTTTTTCTCCTCTTCTAGAAATCCCAACATAAGAGAAGGGGGTTCTATAAAAAGAGCCAGTCTCAGCAACCCAGATTCAAATCCCCTCAGAGCCGTCCTTCCCTTCGCAGAAAGCCTTAGACAGGACGCACAGCCCAGAGTTCCTTCAGAACCAAGGAAATAAGGCCATGGGCCTCTTGGTGACAACCCGGTGCAGGGCGACCTTCCAGCATCTGCTTGACCTCTTTATAGACTCTTCCCTCTGACTGGTTGGCCCTGAGAAGCATCTAAAGCCCAGGAGAAGAGAATAAACCAGAAAGAGCGGGGTCGGGAAGCCGAGTTGAGAAAATGGGTCAACTATTTTGGTCCTAGATCAAGCCTGACCTGAAGCGTGTTGCTTCTGGCTCGTTTAGAATATGTTGGCCCATAAAATGGCTACTTCCATTATTTGAGTGGATTTTTTTTTTATTATTTATAAAACCTTAACTAGCTTATAAGATTATCATGATATATATTAAATATCTAATATTACAAAACACAAATCATAACATGGTGAGTGTTTGTTAATTGAAAAGAGAAAATATTACATGTTTTTCTTTCTCAAATTTTTATCATGAAAATTTTCAACCCTGTAGGTTTCCAAGAAGGGTTTAATGGATGCTCATAAACTACACACCCTTCAGCTACAGTTATTTACTTATTGGATTCTCCTCCCCTCTCTCCCCTCTCTCCCCTCTCCTCCCCTCTCTCCCCTCCCCTCCCCTCTCTCCCCTCCCCTCCCCTCTCCCCTTCTTTTTTGCTGCTTTTGGGTCACCTGAGACTTTAGTCCATTTATACTTGTCTACTTGAACTTGAGAATCCACACAGCCCCCTGCACAGCCACAAACCACCACCCTCTCAACCTTAGAAGTGCACCCTGACACCAGCCTCAACTCTGACTCAGCCCTCCCAGCCTTTCTCCCCAGGATCTTGTGCTGTGTTGGCTGCCGGACTCTTCACTACAGCGATTCTCCAGCTTCTCACAGTATGGACATTGGAGTAAAACCTTATTTCCAGGTTTGTCTAATTGTTTTCTCACAATCTCTGAAATACTTGGCATCACGTGAGACATAGCTGACTGCTGAGAACATTAATGGAACCGTCGGAAATATAGACAATGCTGATCAGACTTGTCCCCGGGCTGCTGTCCCTCAGATCAGGCCAGCTCTGACCTTGACCCTGGCAGGATCCAGGCCACTCGAGGCCTTAGTGATTGTCACTTCCTTCTTCATTCACCCAGTTCTCTTTGGTGCACACCCGACACAGGCCTCCTGTTTACTCCCACCTCAGGCCCTTTACACATGCCGAACTGCCTGACAGACTGCCTTCCTTCACTGCTTCCTAGCGGACTCCTGTTCATGTTCTAGGTTTCAGGACAAGTATCACTTCCTCCAAGAGAACATTTCCAAAGCCTGGAGTCACCCTCAACCAAACAACACAGACTGGCCCTTTGTGATCTGACCACACATGCAACAATATTTGAAATTTAGTTATTTTCTGTCTATCCATCTCTCCTAACTGACTTAGAAGTACAGAGGCTTAGGTGGTAGCCTTGGGCACAGGGACTTCCAATGACCTGAACCCGGGATCTCACATAGTGGAAAGAGGGACCAGACATGCATAAATTGTCACCTGGCTTCCAAATACACACTATGATAGATATAGCATAAAGCACACATACATACTAAATAAATAAATGTAAAAATTACTTTAAAAGATAATAATTTAAATGTTATAGATGAATAATTATTGGCAAGGACATACATGTGGTGTGAAGAAAGGCTTCATTGAACATGGCCTCCTTTTATCAAAATGGTGCTGATCATGAATTCCAACAAAATCACTGACTGCCAGGAGCCATTCCAAGGCTCCTTTGCCTGCTCACTTCTCCCACAGTCCTCCATGGCAGATGCTAGTGATGCAAACATTTTACAGATGAGGAACTGAGGCATGAGGTGGGTAGAAAAGAGACCAGGACCTCAGGAAAACAAAAAAATAAACCAAACCAAGTATATGTGGCCCCCTTGCAGGGATATGCTGCTGGCCAGATGTACTGTGGTGCAGCAGGGTCTCAGGACATGGGACAGCACCTGGGGTTTAAAAAGTTTATATTACAACTGACTTTTCACATTCTCACATCCTGAATCTGTAGATTCTACCAAGCATAGATTGAAAATACTTTTTTTAAGTGGAGCCCCTCACTGGCACAGGGTGAATAGATATTTTGTCACCATCTTTTTGGAGGGTCTGCAGTTATTCTAACTGGAGATCCAATGCTGACAAGTCATGAGGTGAGTGGCATAGGTCACCCAAGATAAGGATGGGGATGTGCTGGATTCTGCTATGGTCAAGCAGCAGCGGAAGGGATGATGAGCATACCTTCCTATGTCTGCACCTTCACTGTCATCACATACAACCAACCAGAGCCTCCCGGGGCCGTATGAAAGCATCCTCAAACAGCAGTGAGTGCAGAAAGATACACATACACATGGCATGGAGAATTTTAACTACACATATACCTGATTTGTGGGAGGAGCATGTCCGGTGGGGGGGGGGATGGTAAGAAGCAAAGGAATAGAAAGATGATTCAATGATACTTTTTTTCTTTTGTTGTTTTGGGTATTTTTGAGACCAGGTCTCATGGAACCTAGGTTAACTTCAAATTCTGCATCTAATTGAGGGGGACCCTGAACTTCTAATTCCCCTGGCTGCACTTCCTAAGTGTTGGGACGACATGCAAACATCACTACACCCAGTTTACATAGTGTTCATAGAAACCAGAGCTTCCTAAATGCTGGAAAGCATTCTAGCAATGGAGCTACATCCCCAGCCCATAATATGAGAATGTTAACAGAACATTAGCCCCCATGAGAGCTTTGTTTAGGTTATTCCTAAAGCCCTGGAATATTTTTCTCTTTTTTTCTGTTTTTTTTTTATTATGAATAAAGAAGTCACATTTTATATCCTTGTATATCCTTATTCAAGGTCCCTTTCCCCTCCCACCACATCAGGTCATTCTTTCTTCTCTACATCTCCCCATCCCCCCCATGGGTAGGCAGTCCCAAGGTCCCAATGTCCCAATATTGCTTAGTTCAGCCTCCACTCCTGGCAAATCCAGTTTTCTCCCCCCAACATCAAGACTGAGTCAGGTGTTCCTCTAGGAGGAGTGGGATCCAAGGTGTCAGTCCAAGATGTTTCCGATCCCAAGCTGTTCTGTGGTTGTGGCTTGCAGTTTGGGCATGCTGTGTTCACCATCTTTAGCCATCAGAGAAATGCAAATCAAAACAACTTTGAGATACCACCTGACACCTGTCAGATTGGCTAAGATAAAAGACTACAGCCTATGCTGGAGAGGATGTGGAGCAAGGGGAACACTCCTTCATTGTTGGTGGGAGTGTAAACTTGTTTAGCCACTCTGGAATGCAGTATGGCGGTTTCTCAGAAAACTGAGAATCAATCTCCCCAAGGACCCAGCAATACCACTTCTGGGTGTATACCCAAAAGACGCACAGTCACACTACAAAGGCATTAACTCAACTATGTTCATAGCAGCATTATTTGTAATAGCAAGAACCTGGAAACAACCTAGATGCCCCTCAACTGAAGAATGGATTAACAAACTGTGGTACATCTACACAACGGAGTACTACTCAGCAGTGAGAAAAATGATATCCTAAAATTTGCAGGCAAATGGATAGATTTGAAGAATATTCTCCTGAGTGAGGTCTCACAAACCCAGAAAGATAAGCAGGGGATGTACTCACTCATTAGTGGACTCTAAACAAAAACAAAAACAAAAAAATTAAAAAAGCAAAGTATGCCCTGAAATATTTTTCAAAAGGCCTAGTAAATAGTTTGTGCTTGATAAATATTGTTCAAATAAAAGGTGTTGGTTTTGTCAGCCTCTGCAAAATCCTGACATGGAGAGGAGCAGGGAGCCCTGCTGCTATGGGAAAATACTCTTGTACACTGTAATATTTGTCACTCGAATTGGTTTAATAAAATGCTGATTGGTCAGTAAACAGGCAGAAAATATAGGTGGGGTGACCAGACAAGGAGAATTTTGAGAATAGAAAGGGCAAAGTGAGGAGTTGCCAGTCAGATACAGGGGAAGCAAGATGAGAATGTTGTGCTGAGAATAGGTACCAAGCCACATGGCTAAACATAGATAAGAATTATGGGTCAATTTAAGTGTATGAACTAGTTAATAATAAGCCTGAGCTACTGGCTGAACATTTGTAAGTCATATTAAGCCTCTGAGTCAGTTATTTGGGAAATGACTGCCAGGTATTTTGGAACAGGTGGGCAGGAGGGAATGTGTGTGATGATGTCCAACATGGGGCACAAACCCACAACTCGACTGAGCAAGCCATGCTAGCATTTATAAGCAATACTAAGCCTCCGAGTCCTGCCTACACCCTGCCTTTTGGTCATGAGCTGAACAAAAGTGACAGTATCAACTAACTTCTCATCATAGGTGGGGGAAGAGATCATGAAGTCCCACCCTCTCTGAGGAGTGACAATGGATGTAATGGGGCGTTATGTGGAGGGGGTCATATCCATCAGTAGTGTGGGCACTGCTAGGTCCTCCTTTCTCAAATTTATAGCCTCCCACCCAGGCTTGTGGGGAGAAAAAGCTTAATTAAATGTACTGAGTCCCTCCCCCACACACAAACACACATGTAGGAGGGAAGAAGGAATAGAGAAAATACTGCTGAGACAGAATATGATCAAAGCACATTCTATAGACAGAAATATTTAAAATTCTGCAAAGACAAAAATTTTAAAAATCAAAACATACTGACAACACTTATGAAGAAAATCTCAAAGATCTTGCCACTGTGGTGTCCCAATCCCATCCACCCATCGCTCCAGGCTCTAAAGAAACTCCTCCCTCTTCTCAGTGGCTCCATTTTCTCATCTGAAAAGTGTTTTGGGGGTAGGGGTGCAAAGGTGTTCTTTCTCCTCCTGCTGGAATTCTGTAGATCTGGAGGAACTTAGAAAGCCCAGGGAAGGTAAGACCATAGGATAGTCACGGAATATCACAAATGATGACCTTTATTTTCCCCGGGGACTGACTTTCCAGGGAGCATGGTGGCAAGTGCCAGGTCTGATCTCACAGTGGGACCCTGGGGCAGGTTATCTGCCTCTTGATGCCTTGGTGCTCTCAGGCAAGAATGAAGACTATCACTCATCTTCAGCACACTAGACAGGTACTGTGGTCTTGTGGCATTGGGTCTCCTTGCATGTCATCCACATACAAGGACAAGAGAAAGGTACTCAGTCCTCCCTCACTGACAGGCACACAGTCCAGGTTGGCAGGTTAACAGGTGTCTATGGGCAGAGCTCTGCTCATAGTCCCCTCTCCTGAGCTGGCCCCCTGTGGGCTGCAAGTCTCTCTGGCAGATTCCTATACTCTGCCAATCCTCCACCCCCTTCCTGAATGGCTACATCCCCCACAGCCCCATGCTGGCCTCAGGCCACTGTCACCAGAGGCAAATAATGATTGAGATCTTTCCTCAGTGTGCTGGCCACCTCTGGGTTTCTAAGGGACAGCATGTCCCATGTCCCTCCATTAATTCTCATAGCAAGCAGGGAGGCAGATGAATACGTTCCCACTGCATATATGGGAAAGTTTAACAGGGAGCCACCTGCTCACACAAACATTCACAGGACACCTACTGGATGCAGACACTGCAGGTAAGGTGCATTCATGAAAAGCAAGGCTTGGAACCATCAGGGATGTGTGCTGAGTACAAGCAACCTGGCAAGCTTGCTGGACACCTGATACATTGTGATCAGTGACTTCTGTACCCTGCACTATGTGGTCCATTTATCAACCCCTCCATCTGTCCCCATAGCCTGAAAACTGAACTAGTCTGCTCACCTTGGCTGTGGATTTGAGAATCTGTAGTTTGACAGACAGAATTGATGATCTCCAGGCACATGGTGGTACCTCAGAGAGGAAAGTAGATGAATAGATTCCAGGTAGTGTGTGCAATGGGAGATGCCTGAGGCAGTCAGAGATGACTCCTTTAAGAATTAAGCACTGGAACTGGGCTGTGACAGATGAACAGGAGTTTGTGAGATCAATCCTAAGCCAGGACTCCACATCCTGATTTCTCATCCTCTCAACAAGTCACACAGACCTCACAATGGTCACAGGCTGATGGAGAGAATC
The DNA here is from genome assembly GCA_004025045.1 of Sigmodon hispidus. Lineage (NCBI taxonomy): Eukaryota > Metazoa > Chordata > Mammalia > Rodentia > Cricetidae > Sigmodon > Sigmodon hispidus. The sequence goes on from PVIH01004118.1 coordinate 69,426, forward strand.
TCAAGGGCACAGCCCCCATCTGCCTCCCAGGGTCAGCCTTTCCATTTCTTCCTTCTAAGCTCTGAAATGCTTTGACCTGTACCTCATGGACAGCCTTGAGGTTTTCTGCCTCTCATGGGAGCTTCCAGAGAGTGTGGCATCATGCTGCTCAGATTGTCACATCTGCCTCTGTCCCCTGTTGTACACATGAGTACAGGGGTCACACAGAGCCAGCAGAGGTCCATTTTGGCCATCACTGCACGGGCCTTCTTGTTTGGAAGGAAGTTTCTTCCATGCTAGCCCATTTGCCCATTTTTCTGCCATTTCCTCCTGTATTTTTGCCCTTCCCCTGCCCAGGGACCTACAGATACAGGTTCCATCCCCAGCGCTGCCATTTAGTCTTTAAATCCTGCTTTCCATTTGCTAACCAGAACTAATACTAATTAGTGCCTTTTGGGAGGAAGGACTGTGAAGGTCAGAGAGGGACTGGGTACACTACACAGCAAAGGCTTGATGTAGCCCCCAGAGGAGACTGGGTACACTACACAGTAAATGCACAATGTAGCCCCCAGAGGAGATTGAGTACACTACACAGTAAAGGCATGATGTGGCCCATGGAGCTGTTACTAGAGACCACACACACTGTAGCTATCATCTCAGAAACTCTGTAGAGTGGGCTGGCACACTCATGACACTCTAGCATCTACAGTGAGTGACTGTCCATCAAGACCATCACTTCCCACTGCACTACCTGCCCGCTCTGGTTGTGCCTCTGAAAATATAACTGTAATGCCCAGTTGCAGGATCAGTCACAAAGCATTTGAGAAGATATGTCTTTGTGTTTTATTTATCTCATTTGATCCCAAAATTTATTGCTTCAATTATAATTCTTTAAAAAATTTAAAATGTGTGTATGTGTTTGTACGCACTCATGTATGTGCAGGTACCTGAAGTGACCAGAAGAGGGCATCAGCTCTCCTGGGTCTGGATTTAAAGATGCTTGTGAGCTGTCCAACACTGGTGCTGGGAAATGAACCCAGGTCTTTGGCAAGAGCACTACGTGCTCTTAACTACTCAGTCATCTCTCCAGCCCCACTGGATTGCAATCTTCAGTTGCTAAGCTGTCCTTCAGACTCCCTACCCTTCCCAGAAGCCTCATTCACCCTGGCAGTAAGCACCACCATAGAGATTACCAGCAGCCCCTATCCCAGTACTTAGCCGTCAATCACAGCTCCCTGTGTTTAGGGCCGTAGATGGGAAGTGATGTCCACCTGGAAAGCCATAAAAGTCCATCCCTCTGTCCTCAGTAACTGGTGTAAGAGCAGGCCACATGGACCCATTTGGACCAACGCCAATGCCTCCATGAACTTTACAGACAAGGGAAGAAAAGACCGACCTGCCTTTACGCTATTGGGTCAGTTGTAAGAAGCAAGTGGAAGGGTTATATGAGGACAAAGCCAATACCAGAGAACAGGTAATGCCCCCACACATGGCTTTGCTCAGTGTGAGCCAACAAACCTGTTTGTTTAAGCTTTGTGTGTGATGCAGTTTCAGGGTCAGAAAATGATGCATTGAATAGGGCCTTTAAAGGACTCCCCATCAACTGGATAACTGAGCCATTCAACCCCCGTTTGGGCATGGTTCTGGAAAGCTACTACCTCATGGAGGGTATCAGCAGGACTATTATTTGGTGGATTCTTTGGGGGTAAGGAGACAGACCGAGGCTTTGAAGAGCATTTCTAAACAGGAGGGCCAGCTTTCAGAAATATGTTTGAAAGGAATTCTGGGAACAAAATATGATCGAGACAGTATTTGGGCCTCAGTTGTGTACACTCATGATGAAAGGCAGCTCATGAGAACCAGTGTTATGGTTCCATTTGGACCACCACCCAAACTCTTGGTGTCTAGTGTGTGGTGTGACTCTAATATTTATGGAGGGTTAAAGAGGTGGTGGCCATTGAGGGCCAAACTCACCAGTGGCTCTGCTCTGCTCTCTAGGTTTTAGTCAACATCACATAAACAAGGGCCTGCTTGACACTCCACCTTCCCTGCCACTGGAACCGTGCGATGTTCATTCTTGCCAGGAAATTCACTCAGCGTGGACCTGAGCTGCAGAGTCATCCTGGAGCAGGTGACAGACTCCACAGCCAGGCCTCTCTCCTAAGCTCTGTGGGACCCACTTGCCTAGTGGACATGCTAAGACTTTCCTGTCAGGATGCTTGGAGGAGATCAGGGTTTTTTTCTGGCACAAGCAAGGATCTGCCTGGAAGAAAATCATTCTCCAGAGTCAATGCAACAAGTGAGCTTCCAGGGAGCAGATGGGTCGTGAAGAGGCCCAGAACAAAACAGATTATCTTCAAGATGGCCCTGAACAAGCACAGTGAAACTGTGGGTTTTACAGAAAGGACTCTTGGAAAGTAAATGCTTCTGGCACCCTGTGGGGACGCAGGCTGCAGCTTCACCTCACTGTGAGAAGCCAGAGACAGAGCTCTGCCTGCAGCCTGAGGGCTCTCTCTCTCTCTCTCTCTCTCTCTCTCTCTCTCTCTCTGTGTGTGTGTGTGTGTGTGTGTGTGTTTGGGGGTGCATGCACACAGCCCTGCAGGCCCAGCTCACTCTCCACTTCCCAGAATACACTGGGGCCACTTCTGCCCAGAGGAGCATTTTGTCCTAATGTACTCCCAGAGTGTCCTATGGTCTAGCTTTGGACATGCATCTACATTCCCTCCCCCAATATCCTGTGAACACAGTGAGAATTGAGGTGGCAGTCTGTAGGACTGACCGGTGATGAGCAGAATTTTTAAGTTCCCTCACTGATCCTGTCTTTGAGACCCAAGGAAAAGCTCCCTGTTTCCATATCCAAATGCCTTTAAGGTGCCCCCTGAGGAGCTGCCTTCAGGCACAGGAATGACTTTTAGTAAGCTATCACTCCTCCCCAGGGCCCTGTCTTCCTCCCTCCATTCTGACCCCACTGTTGGGCTAAGGTTGCCCCCACAGAGGGAGAGAGGAGTGGACTTTGGAATGTCAGGCAGAGTCCTGCTTCCCCTGTGCCCACAGGAAAGCTCTGCAGAGATTCCCCAGAGGTACAGCAGGTACATGGGGAGGGGTTGTGCCTTTGCAACCCTTTGTGGATCTAGGACAAATGTCTCCACAGGACAACACTATTTCCGTTTCATAAAGTTACTGGTTCCCAGCCACTCTGTTCAGGGCACTGTGCTAGGTGAATCTACTACCACTGAAACCCCCAACCCTAATTCACAGATCGGTAAACTGAGGAAGCCAGTAATGCTGCCCTTCTTGATAAATGTAGCTAAGAGCACATGAAGTGGAGCCCACTTCATCCAGAGAACTAGTTCTGAGATATTGGGCTGATGGTGCGTGATAGAACAACCTGCTATGGCTTGCTTTAGCTATGAAGAGTACTCCCAGAATCCTTTGTGCTGAGCCTAGGTCCAATGCTGTCAGGTGGGGCTTAGGGAAGTGACCTTCTCCTGAGGCTCTGTCCTTATCTACCAATAAACTCAGGGTTGAATTGCCCTTTGGGGGAGGTAGGGATTGATTGGAGCAGTGGATTGGTGGAAGACAGGCCGCTGAAAGGTGTGTCTTGTCCCTGGCCTCTTTCTCTGCCTGTCCCTCTGCCTCCCAGCTGCCATGAGGTGATCAGCATCATCCCTCACATCTTACCTCTGCCGTTACACTCAGACTCACCACAACTGCACTGAAGTGGAGCCAGCCCACCAAGACAGACATCTCCAAAACCATGAGTCAAAATGAATCATTTTTCCTATAGGCTGATGCTTTATTTTGCTCTATGTGGCTGTGATAAACACCACAACCAAAGAGTTTGAAAAGGGTTTGTGTCAGCTTACAGGTTACAGTCCATCACTGAGGGAATTCACGTTAGGGACTCATGTAGGCACAGAGGCAGTAACTATGGAGGAAGCTCATTACTAGCTTGCTTCCCCTGGATTCCTCATCTACCGTTCTTGCATAGCCTAGGGATAGAATTGCCCGCAGTGGGCTTGGCCGTCTTGCATCAATTAGATATCAAGTAAATGCCTCACAGACATGCTCGTATACCAATCTGACTGAGGCCATTCCCCAACTGAAACTCTCAAGTACCTTCAGGAGGTGTTGATAGATGAAGCAAACTACGGGAGTTGATTCTATAAGGCTTTTTGTTGTTGTTGGTGGTGATGGTGGTGGTGGTGGTGATGTGTGTGTGTGTGTGTGTGAGAGAGAGAGAGAGAGAGAGAGAGAGAGAGAGAGACAGAGAGACAGAGAGACAGAGACAGAGAGACAGAGACAGAGAGACAGAGAGAAGAGAGAGAACACAAATACAAGAAACTGCCTTAGCATGCCAACTAACATTGTCCACATGAGGACAGTGGAACTTGGAATGGCGGCAGGGGTAGGGAGCTGGAACAATGGCATCTGAATTCATAGAGTGCCAAGAAAGCAGTCTGGGCCTGGCACATTTGTCCCAAAGGCAGAAGTGGTGCAGAGGACCCTAGTCCCCTTATCTGGAGATGAAAAGACACAAGTCCCTCCGCTTGCTGCTGTGAGAAGCCACTTCATCTTTCTGCACCTCAAATTTTTCTCATAGAAAATGGGAACACCTTGTAAAAGTGTTGTTGTGAAGGTAAAGTGAATTACTCTTCATAGAAGCTGAGAACGGGTGGAAGAATTTGCTAATAAAACAGGCATAGACAGGGTTCCTGGGGCTTACAGGGGCCTCTAGTTATCACTTGGTGACGTTAGAAATAATCACAGGCAGTCGCCAACATTTAGCGAAGGCTTCCCATAAACTGAGTACTTGTTTTCATTATATATGTATATATATATGTAGTATGTATATTTGATTATATATTACAGTAGATAGCAATAAATATCTTGCATATTCATTACATTATATATTAAACATTAATTTATATATTTAATATATTCATTACATAATTAAAATAGTTCGTTGAATAATTAATATTATATGGAATTATTTTATTTATATATATATTCATTAAATTCTCACCATGACTCCTGAGAGGAAGGTATTAAATGCCATTTCTATTTTGTGGTTAAGAGAATTGGGGTTTTGCCTCAGTTTATCACCTTTTTCTCTCTAGCCTCAGCTTTTTCTTTTTCAATTGTGAATGAGCCAGTCCATGCCTATTGACTTAGTGGGTTCATGAAATACCCAGAAGATGATGTGTGGAGACAGTGTATGAGGACTTGCCCCTCAAACATGAACCGAGCTCCCAAGTGGGTAGAGACTGCCATACCTGGGAGAGGTTTGGTCCCTAAGGAACCTGCAGCTCCTCTCAAGCTACACACAGCATGAAGGGCACATCTTCTTCACCCTTCATTTCAGAGTCCCACTATTCAAACAGCAGGGCAAATGGAGCTGGGGGTGTATCTCTGTTGGTGGAGTGCTTGCTCAGCATACATGAAGCCCTGGGTTTGATTCTGGGTTTGATTTCTCTAGGATTCCATAAAATAAGCATGGTGGCACATGCGTATAAACCCCAACACTTGGGAAGTAGAGGCAGAATGATCAGAGTTCAAGATCACTCCTTGGCTACATAAGGAATCTATAATAAACCTGAGATACACAAAACCCTATCTAAAAAATAAAAAGAAAATGAGAGAGCAAATTTCATCCATCTTAGTTATAGGCCTGTCTCTGAGGGTTTGTGCCCAAAGATCCAGGTGCCAACTCGCTCTTAAATCAGAGATGTCAACACAAACAACCCTTCACAAGGGGTGTCCTGTCCCTTATAAGCCACTTCTGGCCCCCTGATCCCAGTAGACACTTCACAAAGCCCCCCAACTGCCAACTCATTAAGACTGCTAATTTCCCCTGACACCAGACTGGCCAGACTCCTGGTTAGATGGACACACAGTGAAGACCCGATGGAGCTCTGCCCAAAAGCATCAGTGTGGCCAGCAGATGGAAAGAACAGAGAGCGCAGCTGTGGCCTTTTACACCATCATAGTGATGTGGGACCCAATAGGGTATGATCACACTGTTGGCTGTGGGTCTGGGGAGAGCAGACTGTGACCCACAAGGATCCAGAGTGCCCCACGTGAGGCTTTGTTCACTAAAGGGTCTTATATCTTCCTGTGAAACAAACCCTTGGACTAATGGGACACAGCTCAGTGTATTTTCTATGGTCCACCCCATAGGCCATCCAGAATCTGTATCAGCAGCCTGAGGCTGAGGGCAGACGAAGACTTGGGCCTGAGTTAGAAGGGAGGTTTGAGACCCACCTTTGCCTCTGTGCAGTTTTGGAGACTCGAGAAATCCTCTCAGATCTTTAGTTACCTCAGCTGTGTGGTAGTAACAACAGTGTTTACTTTGTGGAACCATTGGTCAAATTAAATTAAATAACCATTCTCCCAACGTATGGTAACTTGATTTTCCCAACACCTAAAGATGCACAGGCTCAGTATAATTAAAACAAACAAAAGAAAATATTTGATGACTCAAATTAATGCTGTCAAATAGGAATTTTGTTTGTTTGTTTTTGTTTTTTGAGACAGTTTCTCTGTGTAACAGTCCTGGCTGTCCTGGAACTTGTTTTATAGACCAGGCTGGCCTTGAACTCACTGCAATCTGCTTGCCTCTGCTGCCCTATGTTGGGATTACAGGCGTGCACCATCACTGCCCGGCAAATAAGAATATTTTTTATAGAAGGGAAAAAGAGCTTCTAATTTCAGTATCATAGAAGGATGCTTTAACACAGACAGAATAAAAAGGCAGAAACATGAAAAGGGGGATCTTGGTCTCAGCAAGACCCTGGGTTTCATGGAGCAGTCCCAGCAGTTTCATCTTGTCTTCCTCTGCTTCTAGCCTTGGACCAGTTCTCCAGTCATGGACCAGCACCTTGGTTGCTGAGCAACCGCTGAGATGCTATGCTTTGACACATGGAGAGCCTTGTGGATGTTGGTCTGTTACCCTGCTTGCCTCTGCACACACTTTCCCAGCCACAGGCTTTGTGGGCAGAACCCACAGTGGGTGTTCAATGAGGAAACAAGCCAAAGGAAGAAGAACATTCCAGATGAAGCAAAGCCAGTCAGAAAGTCTTGCAGAGTCAAAATGGAAAGGAAACGTATGCTACCAACAATTTCCTATACTGCCCACTCCCCACCTCCAGAAAATTTTGTAGCTAAATGGCAGAGCAGATCTAAAGACTGAAGTTTGGGCAGTCACACCCTAACAACAACATTCACATCAAAAGAATACTATGCTCCTGTCAACCTTAAAGAGGTACCAAGGGCATCCAAGTCCTAGTGACTTTGTTCATAATCTGAGATGGACAGACTGGATCCTCAAAGGAGGTCGCTAAGATCAAGAATACAGTGTTGAACTCACAGCATCTGTCCAGCTGCTGCTTCCTCAGTGTGTATGCACACCTGCTGGAATGGCCTAAGTGACTGAGCAAGAGGCAGATGGAGAAAAATGGATTCAGGCATGACTCTCTACATCCCCACCATGCTCTGCAAAAGCAACCACTAACTATTTCACGGAAGAGCAAACTGAGGCTTCTTGTCTTTCCTCTAGTCATTCCTTCCCAGAAGTGCTACAGTGGCTCTGTGCTCCCTTCTCTGACTAAAGGGTGTAAAGCTCGTGCCTACCTGTCCCAGAAGATTGACAGTGGCTTTAACAGATGCTGGGCCTGTCTGAATGACCAAGTGCTGAACAGAGGGACAGGAAGAAAGGAGCGTTTGGCCCCTAGACAAAAAGTATCCACTTATGGGCAGGGCATGCTGCCTGGTTATGTAATCAAAGCAAACAAAAACAAAACCAAAACAAAACAAAATCCTCAAACTCCAAAATGTTCTTGGATGCCAACACGATGTTCAAAGAGTTTGGATTTCAGAGCATTTTGGATTTTGAGTTTTTAGATTAGAGATGCTTAACCAATAAAGTCTATGCAACCATTTCTAAATTAAAGAAAAAAAGGAAGGGAGATAGATAGATAGATAGATAGAGACATCAGTTGCCACGTGGGAGCCTGTAGCTGATATCCAGGTCTTTCTTCTTAGCTCTTCGTTTGTTACTGAGGCAGAGTCTCTCAATAAACCGAGAATTTGCCTACACATCTACACTAGCTGACCAGCTTGCCTCAGAGATCTCCAGCTTACACTGGAATTACTGCTGGCTGCTGCAACCATTTGGCTTTTATGTGGGTGCTGGAGATGTGAGTTCAAGCCCTCTCTTTAATGCAGCAAACACTATCCACTGGCCCATCTCCCCAGGCCCTGCCTCCCTTCCTCCCTCCCTCCCCCTCTCCTTTCCCTCCCTCCATCCTTCTTTTTCTTCTCTCTTCCCTCTCTGTGAGATGGGATCTAAGAACATAGCCCAGGCTGACCCGGAAACCTCAGCCCTTCTGCCTCTGTAGACATACACCACCATACCCAGCTGGAATAAATCTTTTTAGAACATAAATATTAACACGGGCACTGGAAAACCTTGACCCAGTCATGTGCTTGTTGTGTGGCTTCTGGATGTTGTTTCTTGTGGTGGAATGTTCTCTGTATGCTGTAAATAAAGTAACTAGTTTGGCCTATGTGGAGCTCCGTAGAAGTGGGTGGAGGATCAGAGGACAGGCAGGTAGAAGGAGGGTGGAGTCAGTCAGTCGCCATCTGACCCCTGAAAGAAGAATCATGTAAGGAATACAGGTGAGCCACAGGCTGGGCCACATGGCAGATAGAATACTAGAGAAATGGGTCGAATTAAGATGAAAGAGCTAGCTAGTAATGTGCATGAGACATGGGCCAAACAGTATGAAATTAATAAGTGTCTGATTCATTTCTTTGGGGAACAAAAGCCGCCACAGGCCAGGTACAAACCTCTGGGCCCAAAAGGGCCTGGAAACCTTCTACAACAGTTTCTTGTTCTGGAAACCCAGGAGTCTCATTTGCAATATGAAGTGGGGGGAAATTCTACCTCCCTTATTTTCATAATGATAGTCATACTAACTACACAGAGGGACATGCCATAGAAGGATTCCAGGCCACATGGACTATCACATTAGGCTCTTCCTTAGTCTAGGTTTCTAGACTGTTTGGTTCAGTAACTGGGGCAGGGGAGCAAAACAGAATGTCTGTGCATCTAGAAGAGGGCCTGAGCCTAGCAGCTGATTCAGCAGTGGTCCTTAGTGCCCACCAGGCTCACTGTAGTACCCTCAGGGTCTCCTCTGGCCTGCTTTGCTATCACCCCATGAGAGACACTTCTGTCTCAGCATAAGCTCCACTGTTCCTGCAGCACCCCAGGAGGGCAAAACTTAGGTTGCTCATGAAGACAAATAGGTGTTTTTGAGACTCACACTACACTGAACATGAGCCAAGTTCACAGCACTTGAGCCCAGTATCAAGGGTCTGAAGAAGTCCCGAGGGTCACTGTGCCTGTAGCTGGGAGCTTCTGGTAGAAGCTGATGGCCAGAGAATGCCTTATTTCTATTCTGCTACAGACCTGGACACTGAGTCAGAGGATGATGATTCCAACCTCTTACAACTCAAACCAGTGAGCCAGGATAGGAACCATCCACCTGGTCACACTTAACTCATCCCTGAACCTCTGTGCCTGACACTCTGCTCAAAAATAAGAGTCAGAGTTGCATGTGTGCATGCATGTGAATGTGTACCTGTGTGTACATGTCTGCATGTATGCATGTTGGCTTGATCTATAAATAAGGAGTCTACCACCAACTAAAGAGGTAAGACATTTTCTATAAAGATCCCTCCCTAACCTAAAACTCCTACCATCCAATCCCCGCTTCACAGCCAAGAAGGCTGAAAAGCAGAGACCAAGTTTATAGCTAGCAGATAGATCAAGATTCAAGGCCAGTTTATACAGCCTGATTGTATAAACTGTATCACTGGCTGGCTCCAAGAGCAAGACTTGGGTGAATCCTATTTTGAGAGATGGAGAGCATTGATGTCTATGTTTCCTATTAATTCAAAATATGCATATTTTTATAAGACACAAGTTGGCAAGCAAACAAAATCCGAGCCAAGGCAATTCTGCTTTGCACTCAAAGGGCAAGCAGTGAGTTTGCAGATGCTGGTGTTGGACACTGCCTCTGCAGAGTGTTGAAAATAACTGCTGTTTTAGTCCCTGCCTCTTTCCCAAGCATCATTCATTAACTTCTGCTCTGTGGGCACTAGAGAGCACATGTTTTAGAGAAGTCATCTGGCCTGGCAGTCTTTTTCTTTTCTGTAGCAGACTAAAAAAAGTTCATAAAGACTCAGTGAGAAACAGATGATGGGGCATGTCAAGGTCATGACCACACTTACTGGCCATGTTCTCCTTTGGGGATCCCCAGGTCTGCAATAATTCTCTCTGTAAACCCCAGAATATCTTCCAGTGTCATTGTCTTGACTGGCTTGTATGAATCCTGGGATACATATTCCAGCTCCACCCCACAAGACAACATTGGAAAAATTGCCCTTCTTACCCACCTACAGGCTCAAGAGAATCAACTGCTCAGGATCAGTCACAGGCATGAATAATGAGTGAATTCATGAGTGAGTAAATAAGCTAGATTGAATCTTTTTAAAAGCGTATTGCCTTTATATGTGTGGGTGTTTCCCTGCATGTATGTCTGTGTGCCACATACATGATTAGTGCGGGCAGACACCAGAAGAGGGCATTGGATCCCTTGGAACTGGAGTTACAGGTGATTATAAACCACCATGTGGGTGCTGGGAATTGAATCCAAGTCCTTTGTAAGAGCAATTTGCAATCTGCTGAGGCCTCAGAGTTTATCAGAAAGGGGCCAGCAGGGAGGCCCAATGGGTAAAGATCTGAAGACTTGGTTTCTTCCTGGAACCCACATGGCAGGAAGAGAGCTGACTCCCACAAGTGATCCTCTGGCCTCTACATGTGCACCACACACAGAATCAATAATTAAATAAATGTAAAATAATGAAGACATTATTATCAAGTCTAAGGTCTGGTTTCTTTGCTTTTCCTTCCCCATCCCCAAGTATGGGAAAGAGGGGGAGAGGTACCAGTGTAGATCTTTTCAAAGGAATCTCACTAAGGTGGGAGAATCCTTAGTATCCTGGTTAAGTTTTGTTATCACCTTTTCCAAAGGAAATAGATTCATGGTGGTTTAAAAGCCATGGCCACACTTGCTCTCCCTAGCTCAAATGCCAAGTGCTGCACACATGTTCATAGGACTGGGAAGGCAACACTTACCATCATAAAACCCCCAAACCCAATCAAGCCCAACCTCTTCTGCCCATGTTAACTCTGCAGTGGTTCTGAGGATCTGTCCCAGGCTGTGGTGATCCTGTGAATGTTAGACACCACAGAAATTAGCAGAAGCCACTCTGACCTAAGGACCCAGTGGAGGTGAAGAGAGGTAAAGTCATCTATCAGCCTCCAAAGGCTTCCTTGTGCACCTGGAAATTTCTCTCTGGGTGGCTGAGTGGCTACCTCTAACTAGTCCTTCCTTGTGACCCTGTGACCCCAAACAGACTCAGGCTTTCATGCATTTGTCAGTGTCTGGCTGAAGACTTGCAGGAGGGGCTGGACATGGAACGGAACTCTGGTCCACTTTAATAATCTAGTAAGCACTTTTGATGCTGGGCCAACTCTCTAACTCCAAACACAAAGTTTTCAGATCTGGGTGGGAAATGTACTCCTTGCGACAAAGTTGACAGACACAGTATCTGGTACCTTCAAGGACATGAGCACCCAACCCACATTTCACAGCCCTTTACAATAGCAAACCATTATGTCTCCACAGAAGACTGATGCCAATCTGTAAACTGGGTTAGTACACCCTCCCCCAGAAGGTATCTGACCATCTCCCACACGCATGGTTTGCTCCAATGTGAGGGTACCACAGGGACAGAATGGACAGAGCTCCTCACCCTGAAGAACTTTTGTTCTAATGAAGAAAACCAACTTAATGGCTGCCCAGGTACAGGTCAGAGCTTAGACCTTTCTTTAGGTCTTGGTTCTGACCTTTTGCTCATTTTTAAGCAAATCATATACTGAATGCTAGGTTTGGCTTCTTGTCCTTTCCCCAGAGGAATGAAACTTTCAGGTGAAATTCTATTAATGGTGAGACATAGGATAATCCCTATCTTTTCTGCCCTGTAGAATTTCTCTGGGGGCTACTGGGTAGAACCAGGTTCTTCTTGTGGGACAGTCATTAGGACTCGGACAAGGCCAGGGATGTGCTGTGTGCTGCTCATGGCTGCACCTCCAGAGCCTGGTGCAGCAACTAGCACACAGTAGGCACTCAGGAAGTGCTCGTTAGGTGAATGATGAATATGTTCAGGTTGTTTTCAGCACGGTCCAAAGGTCATGTGCCCAAGATCTCCAGTTCTTCTGTCACAGACACTACCCAGTGCACATGCCAGGCCAGAGCATATGTGCATTTGTTTTTAACCTTTATTTAGAAATAATTGTAGATTCTTAGGGGTTTCAAGGAAATAAACAGAGAAGACCATGAATTCTTCCTCTGGCAGCTCCCAAAGGTATCATCTTGCTGAGGGTGAAGCATCAGAACCCAAATTGATGTGGCCACAAGTAATGTCATTGTTGCCCAGGATCATGCTCCTGTGTCTGTGAGATCACATGAACACGTAGCTCAGTGAAGTGTCATCAAGTCACCTGTGCATAACATCCATCAAGGCACACACTATCCTTATGAGATCCCTTCTGCAGGTCCTTAGAGCTGATTGTCCCTCTCCATAGCCCTGGCAATCACCAAATCTATTCTCCTGTCATCTAGCTAGCACTGACAAACATAAAATCTAGCAGTAGGAAACAAGGATGCTTTAACTCTTTGAGGTTCACCTAGGTTGAAGTATATATCAAAGTCTGTTCTTTTCATTACTGGCTAGTGTTCTATTAAATAAGCATGCCACTGTTGTCGAATTCACATTAGGGGTTAATCCAAGTGGATACTGCCTATTTGTCCCTGAATAATGATTCCTAGTGTGGAAACGGACAGTATGTGCCTGATTCTCTCTCTGTCTCTCTGTCTCTCTGTCTCTCTCTGTCTCTGTCTCTGTCTCTGTCTCTCTCTCTCTCTCTCTCTCTCTCTCTCTCTCTCTCACACACACACACACACACACACACCCCAAACCCCCAAAACTCCCAAACTCCTGTCAGTCCAATGAGAAAAGTTGTCTTCCCTTTAGATTCTTCTAGAGACTGTGCATGACCAGAGAGACCTGGGGACACAGCCAAGACTTTAAGGGGTGGCTTCCACAGCAACATCCCTGAGGCCAGGGACAATGTTGACAGTTGTGGGGCTGAAGGTATCCATGGCCTTCAATATTCACGCCCTGTCCAGTGGGGCTTGGAGACTCCTTCTCTTGCCCATTCTTTGAATGTTCAGATGTCGGGGCTTACTGACAGCACAGTGAGATTTGACGTGGTGCTAATTCTGAGCCTGGGACTTGATTGTCCTGGGGTGTTCACTCCTAATTCTGCCACTACACAAATGAACTCAGGCTAGTTCTTAAGAAATGAGACTCTGCATGGAGCAGAGATAATCAGTCTCAGGTCGATAGAACCTGGCCTGGAGCCAGAACACTCTCATCATGCTAGAAATCACCAAGCTCCTAAGAATGGTCATCACAGAATACTGAAAAACAGTGAGAGCTAGCTAAGACCAGGAAGGTCCTAGGTGGTGTGCTGACCTGTAGATGACAAATCCACAGGTAATAACAGGCCTGCACACAAGCTGGGCTGATGCACGATAATGGCTGGTCTGTTTAGCAGAGGGAACAGTCAGAGAGGCTCTCAGGACCAATCTGCAGATCAGATTTTGGCATACTAGACTCAAAGACACAGTCCCTGTTTCCATCCCCTGTACTTGCTACCCACTCTGAGAAAGGAGCTCCAAAGACTTCTTTCAAAGACAGTTTGCATCTTAATTCCACAGTGGGTGAGACACTCAGGACAGGAATCAGCCTCCTCCTAGCTTCATCCGCCACGGCTCCATGTTTGCAGATAAAAATACCCTCCCCTCCTCTCTACTGTGGAAGCTGTCCAGGGTCAGCCGCCCACACACTTCCACGCGATTTCTGACTCTGGTTATAAAACCTTGGCCCTAGAAATAGAACACAAGGGGATTTCACAGGCATGTGCTCCAGCATAGCCTCCACCATTCCTGAAAACTCTGAGGAAATTCACTTTCAGGCTTTGAACACAGTCTTCAAAGTCCTACCTACCCTGGGCATCAAACATCTATAAGGAGCCATGACTACTTTCATCCTATAATATTCTCTCTCTCTCTCTCTCTCTCTCTCTCTCTCTCTCTCTCTCTCTCTCTCTCTCTCTCTCTCTGTCCCTCTGTAGTTACTGCTGTTCTCAAGTCTTTCTTGGTTTTTGTTGATCACCTCTGGACCCTTCGGGCTTCCCAAGCCCTGGTCTTCAATGCCTGGTCATAGACAAAGCTCAGCTTGCTCTGTCCTCTAGATGATTTTCTGTCTACCACCACCACTGCCCTTACATCTAGTTCCTTCGAAGGCGTTTCAGGTATATTCCTGCACATTCCATTCTGAGCCTCTCATTTATGGAAACGGCCTTTCCTTTCTAGCTGATACAGCATAGACTCTAAAGCAGAGGTACTGCCAGCAACCCTCCAGACCAACTCTCCTATCATATGTGGAGACTAGAAAGTTAGTCCAGAGGAATGGAACCAAGGTGGTGAAGGTGGTGATAGCCAAAGCTGAAAGGAAGACCAGGACCCCGGCACAAGGAACTCCCACTACCAAGCTCTAAAGCAGCAGTCTTGGACAATAACAACTATTCCATTTCTTAAATCTGTAGAACATGCTGGGTGCTGAGCACATGTTTAAGCACAACCCTCCTACAGATGAAAAAACTGGAACACAGAGAAGGGGTCACACACTAGTTGGCCCAGAAAGGATTTGAAGTGGGGTTCTGTTCCAATGACCACAGGCTCTCAAGTCTATCTTGGATCGTGCTGTGAGTGCCTCTCCCATCAAGCTTTTTCACCAAATCAAACATTTTCTAGGCCCTCCTGACAGTTTCCAGGCTCCCCTTGCCCCACTAACAGTCCACCACCCACTGGCCCTGAGTGGGCCCACCATGCTCATTACCGCCCACAACTTCCTGGAGCAGTGCCTTATTCTAAACTAGGACTTGCCTCTTCCGGCTCTTGATGATGGGCAAGTCACATCACTCACTGAGCATGGGCTTCTTCATCTACAACCTGAGAGCGGATGATGCCACCGCATCGTCATGGGAGAGCTGATGGAGCAGTAGGACTGTGATGGTACCCCAAAAATCCTCAAGAGAAGACAATCCCCTCCGACTCTCATCCTCACAGCCTCTCCTTGAGCACTATGCTGACCTTGTCCAGTACACAGCTCTGCTGTTATACCCATAGGCCACCTCCAGTGTCTCTGGCACCTATGGATGTGGCCACTTACCAGGAGGCCCTGTCTGCTTTAGCGTCAAGCCCGAGTGCCATGCCCTTCAGACAACACAGATGTATTGTAACATCTCAGTAGTCAACACTGTGTCTACAGCAAGCTCTACTTTCTCTAATAGAGCATCAGCTAGTCTGGTGCCCAGAGGCTCCTGAATATGAGAGTGAGAAGGAATAATAGCTACTGAGTCTTTTTAACCAATTACTCCACCAACTAACCAACCAGTCACCATCCACAGTTTACTCATGTGCCCTGGACTCATGCGAGTCTTTCAAGGCCACAAGAATCCCTCTCCTCACACCACTTCTGGCCAAGTGAGTACACAGTGGGCAGTTTCTGGGCCCTGGGCCCTCAGCAGCTTCTTCCTGTACCCTTCTAGTTCCTTAACTGCTCTGAGTGTGGCCCTACGGCTGCTGATCCAGACATTGGGCCTGGTCTATGTAGGCTTTGCTGATCCGTTTTCTAGGTGGTGAGTGGTTTAGGCATGGTCATATGGCCCAGTGTCTGCCAATGAGACACAAGAAGAAATTGTCTTGACGGTGTGGGAGGACTTGACAGAGAAGGAGATGCCCTCTGTCCTTCGTCTCAGGGATGCCTCTGTAGAACAGGAATAGGGGAGGCCTTTTTTACAGAGTCGAAGAAAGGCAAAGGAAGACACATATGAGAGAGTCTGTGTGATTGTCTAGGTGCCCAGAGGGTAAAACTGTCACCACTCCACACCTTTGCCTGTGGGTGTCACATCTGGAGCTCTCAATCCAGTTCTGGGCTCTGCTTTCTCCCCACTCAGCCATGACCTCCCTTCATGCCCTTCCTACAGGCCGTCCTGAACGGCCCCTGAGCCAGAGATGCTTTCTCTACCTAGTTATGCTGTGGCTTTCTTCTCTTCTTTTGTCCCAAACATGTCCAGAAGATTTGGTGGCCATGCTTCTGTCTGGACCCGTGCCCAGGGGTCCATGAGATTCCCATCACAACGTTACTTGTGTTAGCAAATCCTGTACATAATCTGAGTGCCCTCCAGGAAGAGAGAGAGTAAAGAAATGGTGCCTGAGGTACTCACAAAAGACGAGGCAGAGATGTAACTATCAATATCTAAGGCATTCAATGTCTGCAAATGAGAGAGAAAGGCTCAAAAATAGTACTATTTATCTACACACTAATCAGTCACCGAGAACCTTCTGGGAGGACATTTGATGGAATGTTGATAAGAGTGAGCTTTGTTTTACTACTCCATTTCATCCGCGTTTTACTTTCTTCTTTATACTTTTTGATACCATCTGAATTTTACATAATCCTTACATAACATCTCTCTAGCCAGGGGAGACAGAACTACTTTTATTTTGAAAAGAGGAAAAAATACATATAGAATCACAGCCAGGATCCACCTTCTTTGGGCATGATTCCCTAGTCACGTGAGACATGATTTGGGGTTTACTGTACTCTTTCCCCAGCCCCCATGCTTCTGCCAGTCTCTGCCTAGAACTCGGTAAACTCGGAAAGAAACAGTGATGCAACTAGAGGTCAAACATTTGAAGGGAAAACACAAGGCTGGGGTTAGGGAGCTTGGACTGAGATGCCTGTAAGATTATGCAAATGGAGATTATCCAAGAGAGAGCAGAAGACACTGGCTAAGGAGACATAGGCAAAGTCATGGAGAAGCAACATCTACTGTAGCTTTGCATGCAAGAGCACTACCCATGGCCACCTTCTGTGTACCCTGCTCGATGATCTGACGCACTTCCCAGCAGAATGACATGACGACAGCACAGCATAGAAACAGATGTGCATGAATGTCCACTTCTATCAGTGCAAAGAGACACACTAACCTGACCTGCTCTGCCTGGGCCATGTCCACTCACCTCCATCTCATCAAGCTGTGTCTACTCTAAGGGTTGCCATTTCTTAAGTGCCATTTTTTTCTCCCACCTCACCCTTCATGTTTTCCTATAGATGCCCATGTGGAAGTCAGCAGTTAACTGACTGTTGTTTTCTTCTATTGTTCTGCACCTTGGGGCTTGAGGCAGAGTCTCTTCACTGAATCTGAGCTCACTGTCTCTAGTGAGCTGGCGGGATCTACCTGTCTCTGCTCCTCAGCTCTGCTCCTCAGCACCGGCTTTATGATGTGCACCATCATGCTGACATTTATGTGGGTGCTGGGATCTGAACTCAGGCCCTTAGGCTTGTATTATAAACACTTTACCCACTGAGATGCCTCTCCAGCCAGCTTCAGTTCTACTTTTGATTTCTAAAGAAGGAAGTGGGTCAATCCCTAGACAATAGGCTACAATATCACAAGTCCTGGGCTGGGGCAAGGTGCCTCCTCACCACCATGCCTTTCTTTTACTTCCTGTTTCCTAAATCAAGAGCTCTCTGAGACTCTGAGGAAAGCAATGAGTGCCTTAGCCTTACACTTCTCAAGATGCCTAGCCTGGACAGATAACCGTGTTTGAGCTAAAGAAGCGGTTCACAGGTGAGCACACACATGCCTGATCCTTGGTCGCCCTCCAAGGGACCCTTATTTGTAAAGAAGCTCTGCAGCAGCCCCGCCCAACCTGGCCTGCCCCTTCCCAAGGCCCATCCTATTGTCCTTGAGGAGGAAGTTGGTGTTCTTCTTAGTCTCAGGAGGGAAGCAGTCTGTCCCAGGAAGTTCATCCTGGACTCCCTGCCCTCTAACTCCACTTCTACACCATCAGGAAGAAAAATTACACAGTTGTCAGCTGGTATCCAGGACAGTTCACCATGTGGGAATCTGCAGATGCCCAAGGCCCTTATGTAACACTGTGTGGTATTTGCACAGAACCCCTCCATCACCCCACATATCCTCTGTTCCCTTCAGACTTCTCCACCTGTAATACCTCCTTGTGTGCAAATAATATGTAAATTGTATTTACCCCAGACCATCTTGCTTTTACTTTATACCTAGCACAACGCTCTGTATTGTCTAGGGAATAATGACAAAGAGAAAAAGCTGTACAAGTTCAGAACAGATGCAAATTTTTTTTTCCTGAATATTTCTCATCTGAGGCTGGCTGAAGTCAGAAATACTAACCTGGAGCCTTGGAGCGTGGTGTTGGGGTGGAGGTGGGGTGGGGGCTCTATTTCTATCTTCTGCCATTCTTCAGACTGTTATAAGAGTGGAGAAGAAGGATGATATCTACCAGGGCTCAGCAAGCCTTTCCTCAGCACACTCTTTGCAGGGATCCAGGAAGTCACTTAAATCTTCTGAGTCTCAGTTTCCATATCTGTCCTTATAGATTTTAATAGCTGGTTTTGATTTCTATATTTTATGCTTCTGACCTCTTGGGTCTTGTTAATCCTAGAGAGACAA
Organism: Sigmodon hispidus; assembly: GCA_004025045.1. Lineage (NCBI taxonomy): Eukaryota > Metazoa > Chordata > Mammalia > Rodentia > Cricetidae > Sigmodon > Sigmodon hispidus. The sequence goes on from PVIH01004118.1 coordinate 88,159, forward strand.
TCCCTACCAGGGGTGGTCAATTCCTAGAGACAGTGAAGGAGCCAGTTCAGAGCCTGGGTGTTCAGACAGCTCCTTCATGGAACTCTGCTCTCTGGGTCAGGACTCCCATGCCCTGGTCAGCCTGGGGCCAAGTGCCAGAGAACTTAGTATCAGCCCTCATGCCTATGGAAATGGCCCTAAATGGACAATCTGAAGGCCATCCTGACCATTCCCCTCTGACATGCTCTATTTCCTGGCCAGTGATTCATCTCTGTGTGGCCCTGCCTGGTCCATTGTTCCCACCTCTTGGGACCTCAAGCTACAGACTCTACTTTTACTAACAGCCTTCTCCTTTCCTGTTGGTTTATTACACCTGGAGAGAGTTCAACCAGGGACAGTGTTACCTGTGTCACAGAGAAGTCATAACAGATAAACACAGGCTCACACAGCTGTGAACACCTGGCGGGGCTCTTACTTATTTTTAAATTTGATTAATCTGTGTGTGGTATTGGTGTGGGAATCTGGGACCTCATATACACTAAGTACATGTTCTTCTACTGAGCTCTTCTTGGTTCAACATTGCTTAAAAATACTCCCCTTTTATCTCTTACCTATCACTTCCTCTCTTTCTACCTCCAATTTCTCCTCAACTTCTGCCTAGGATCAGCTACATAATTTTTGGATCCAATTCAAAACAAACCGGTGGGCCTTGGCAGTTGATAAGAATTGTTAAGACTGACTGAGATGGCTCAGCAGGTAACACACCATACACACATACACACCATACACCCACACACATACACACACACATACACACCATACACACACACACACACACCATACACACCACACACACACACACACACACACACACACACACACACACCTTCCACTCCCAATCTTTTTTTATGTCAGATTCTCTTCTGCTTCCAAATCTTTTTATTCTGATTTTCCTAACCCGAAGGCCCCAGTGAATCCCAGCCCTCTGCTTGGTCCTTTATGACTATACTCACTTAGCAGGGGACAGAGGCAAACCAGAATTTTCTGAGAGTCAAGGAAATGTTATTATTAAATGCATTTTATTAGTCTCAGAGTCATAAGGCAACTGAGGTTAACACAAAGTGTGGGAGATAGAGTGGTTTGTATGAATTTAACAAATAGGCAAGATGATTTACAGTGCTCAGATTTCGTCTTTTTGAAGAACATTGCTAAAAGCCCCAGGCCTCTGCTAGCTTAGTGTTTCTCTCCTTGGCAGTCAGTCTGCTTGGGGGAAGCCTCTGCACTGTTACTGATACAGGCCCTTTTCATCTGCAGTCATTCTATATCACCCACTGACTGTGTGACCTTGCAGGCAGGCTATGGTATGGATATATTGAAAGAAAAATACTGTTGGACAGAAACGCTGTTGAACTGATTTTCTCTCTGGGCTCCCCCATACAGCATCTCCACCCCCACCCCATCTCTCTCTGTTTCCCAAATACAGAATTATCAGGCCTTTGCAAGTCCTTCTGAAATTCAGAACTTGTCATAAGCCATTGCACACCATGCTGAGACTGAACTTCCAAGAGTCACTGCTGTTCCAGACCTGAGACTTGTCCTGGGTCTACTTTGTGAATGATGTCTCTACATAGTCCGCATATACCACAGTTTCCAATTAGCAATCTGGATCTGAAATGCCTCCTCCACAGCTCTCCACCAACTTCTGTACTTTGTCAAACTCCTAACCCATCCATCAAGGCTCCGGTCAAAGGTCTCCTCCTCCAGGAAGCTGCCTCTGATTTCTCTAGGTAGAAGCAATACACCACAACTCATCTCCTTGCAACTCCAGGCCAGCTTGCTTTTACTTTATACCTAGCACAGCCTTTGTGCAGATGGCTGGCAGCCAATTGACGGTGTCTTTGAGAGGGACATGAGCATCCCAGGTTCTGGTACCCCTCATCTCTGGGAGGTAGCACACAGAGCACAGAGAGAGTAGAAGGGGCCCAATTCCACATCTAACTAGCTGCATATATATGATAATACCAACCTTGCGGTTTTGTGAAGGCTAAATCAGATGGGACCCAAAGTCTTTAGCTCAGAGCCCAGCAAAAGGCAAGTGCTGAGAAGAATATTAACAACTCTCTCCAGACACTGACATGTGAACAGAACAGGCTGGAGCACCCATATCCCAGGCTTGCCGAGTCTTCTTGGTTTATGCCTGACCCTGGTGCAATTATGGCTTACTCTCCAGTGTCTTGGTTTTGATGAGAAACTATATGCCCAGTCTAGATGGCAGGGACCAGGTCTATTTCATTTACCAATGTGCCCCTGGTACGCCAAGGAGTGCTTAGTATGTAGTTAATAAAATCAAATCAATGAATGTGTCTCCAGGTCTGAGAGGTTCGTGGCATCTGGCAAGGATCGCCTTGCTGGAAGCTGCGAGTGGCTTCAGCTATTTCTTAGGCAAGAATTAAGGTTGTTTACGAGATCTGGAGAGTTAGCCTCAGTTCCTACCCCCAGCCCTTGCAGCCAATGCCACTGGGGAGGGAGGAATAGGCTCTAACTGAGCTAAGAAAGGAGTTGGACAGGGGTGGGGGGATCTGTGCCCCCTGGAGAGGAGCAGGAGTCTGCTTCTGCTACCCCAGCAGCACCCAATTGCCTGTCCCAGCTGGGACTCAGGATTGATTTCTCCTTGGAGGCTGCAGGAATCTGCAGCACTGTTAAGCTGCCCAGTGGGTACACAGGCTCCTGAGGATGCTGGTTTTCATTTTTACTGATGAGGAATAATAGAGACACAGGTCTGGCAGGCACTGTCCTTACCAGCCCAGTGACAGAGGGGAGAGCCCATATCAACCCAGGGGCCAGATGTGGAAGGAGGGAACCAGGCTGACAGGGTTTTGTTTGTTTGTGTTTAAAAAAAATTCCAGTTAAGGCACAGTACGGAGCCATGCCCCAGGGTGGGTAGGTGGGATAGTCACAGACCATGAACTAAGCATTGTGGCAAAAACAAAAAATACTGGCTCAGTTAGCAGTCAAATAGCCCTAATGAGGTAGCTATTACCATCTTACATATAAGAAAACGAGAGAGAGAGAGAGAGAGAGAGAGAGAGAGAGAGAGAGATCAGAAACCCAGGGCTAGTAAGAAGCAAGGTATCCTAGATCCAGAACCTTCTTTCATAGGAATCAAGTCAATCCTGAAAAGAAAGCCTAGTTTTCCATCTTCTCCTGGCTGTGTGACCTTGAGGCTGGCTCACCCTCTCTGGGCCTTACATCTCTTTTCCAAGGGTAATGATCTAGGAGGCTGTGTTTGTAGAACAAGGGCACCCCCTATGGCCAAATTATCCTTTCTTCTGGAGTGACCAGGCCCTCTAGGGTGACCAGGCCCAGGGTGAACCCAGGTGTCCAGAAACACTGTGATCCACCGTGAGGGCCTGAGGCAAACCTGCACAAGGCCACTTTAATAAACCGCTTGTGCGGTGGGGCTGAAAGCCCAAAGTGCAGCTCTAGTGATGAATGGCTGGGGCTTCCGAGCTTTGAGCTTCTGTCTCCAGGTGGGGGACCCATTGGAGGTTGGGAAAGAGCTGTGGGTAGATGGGGGACGCCCAGAAAAGGTGAGGCCCAAGACGCCTAGAGCACAAGGCAGAGAGCCCTCCGGCACACTGGGAAGCCACTTTGGGGAAGAGAAGCCCCCAGCTCTGGTCCCTGTCCATAGCTCACAAAGCATCTTCCCGCACCGGGACACCGGGCTGCGGGAGCACAGCCCCCAGATACTGAGGGGAAACCAGGTGCAGGAGTCAGGGAATATCTGGGGAGCAGGCTGATGGGGGTTCCCTGCGCTCTGGACGCCCCCAGCTCCGGAAAGTTTGCGCGCCCCCTCCCCGCGCCGCACCCGCCACCGGGTGCCCGCTCAAGGTCACCGCTGACACCGCGGACACCCGGCCCCCCGGCCGAGCTCCGGCTGCAGCAGAGGCCGCGGGATCCCCCGGGCGACAGGGAAGAAGCCGCGGGAAAGAAGGCAGACCCCGTGCAGGCAGCAGGGAAGGGAGGCCCCGGCCCGGTCCCGCCGACCCTCACCTGCGCCCACTCCGGGGCGACGATGCCGCCGCCGCCGCTGCCGCTGCCGCTGCCGCCGCCCCTGCTGCGCGCCCGGCCCGGCCCGGCCCTGCGTCCCCGTCGCCGCCGCCGCCTCTGCGCCCCGCGCCCGCCCGAGCTCCCGCCGCCACCGCTGCACTGCGCTCCGCCCGCCGTTCCCTCCTCCCGCTCCCTCCTCCCCCGCTCCCCTTTAGCCCTCCCCGAACTCAGCTCGGACAGCCCCCCCACCCCCACTCCTGCGCGCACCGGGCCACTCACGCTGGTGGGCCACGAAGATGCTCTCTTTTCCCGGGGTACCAACTCCATCTCTGTTTGCAGCTCACAGTCCTTTCCCTAGACACCCGGCAGAGGGTCCCTAAACATTCCCCTTTCCCCTCTGTCCCCTAGGGTCAGAGAGCACCCTCCCCCCAAGGAACCCCGATGGTGATGTGGGTGGGAGGGTGGAGAAGGTCTTCGGGGAGGCTAGTTTTGAAGGTGATTGTCTGGGTCAACCTTGGGGGTTTTAGGTCCTGGGCTTTCTGACACGCCTAGAAAGGACAATGGTTGGCCCTCAGCCTCTGTTGTGGCCCCATTAGAGCCTGGAAGAGTCCAGGACAAGGGACCTTGCCTGGGAAGCAAGTTGAAAACCCCAGGCCAGGCACCCTGGGAAACAACCTTCTCAGTTAGGCTTCCCCTCCTTGGCGAAGGCCCCAAGTTGCAGAATAGCAGAGTTCCTGCAGAAGCCAGGCCTCCGACTCCCAGCATCTGGGTCTGTGCCATGCCATCAATTAATCATGCCCACTTGTTTATTTATTTATTGGCTTTATAAAAAGCCAAATGCACTCCTCACAGGAGGCAGGCAAGAGAGGATGGGCCCCCACCCGATGGACCCACCAGGGTAACTGACTTTCCCTGGCTGGCCTCCTTGGATAAGGGAGGGTCACTGTGCGGAGACCCTGCAGTCCTCATGTCTAGACACCTGCTTCCAGAGGACACACTGAGACCTTGACATCATCTGTGGGCCCAAATTCCCCAGGACTGAGCTCTGCAGCCCTGAGGAGGAGCAGGGTGACTTCTCTGCAGGGCTTAAGCTAGAAGGAAAGGGGGTGGGGGGCTGGGAGCCAGCTACCAGGTGGAAAGCCCTTAGGTGTGACAGGAGGCGTCCCCGGGCTAGGCTTGGCTCAGGAATGGGTTCTCACTGATCCACACTCAGCTTGGCAGACGACACCTGTATCTTCTGTACCATCGTTGGGCGTCCAGAGGACATCCCTTCACCAGTTACACATCTATTCCTGTGTGTCCCTGCCTCCTCCATCCCAGCTGAAGACACGGAGGGCCTTCTTCTGAGCAACCTTAGCCATTCCCACTCACCTGTCAGCAGACCCTCTGGAGCACCCTAGAATCTGCCTGCCCTTAGCTCTTGCAGGCCCCTCTCGACAGCTTTTATTTCTGCTATTACCTGAAGCCGGATGTGGATCACGGTAGTCTGCTCCAAAGGCTTGCACGGCTCCCTAGTACCCCTATGTGCTGCATAGTTTTATGTCAACTTGACATAAGCTATAGTCATCAGAGAGGAGGGAGCCTCAGTTGAGAAAATGTCTCCATCAGATCGGGCTGTAGGCCATTTTCTTAATTAGTGATCGGTCGGGGAGGGCGCAGTTCATATGAATGGGGGCATCCCTAGGCTGATGGTCCTGGGTTCTGTAAGAAATCATGCTGAGAAAACCATGGGGGAGTGAGCCAGTAAGCAGCACCCCTCTGTGGCCTCTTCATCACCTCTTGCCTCCAGGTTTCTGCCCTGTTTGAGTTCCTATCCTGAATTCCTTGGCTGGTGAAGTGAAATGGATGTATAATCCAAATAAACCTTTTTCTCCTCCAGTTGCTATTGGTAATGGTGTTTACTCTCAGCAATAGTGACCCTAATGAACACAGACTTGAGGCCCTACAGCCTCGGGACTCCATTCAACATCCTCCCACACCCTTCCGTTAGGTCTCAATGCCCCTCTTCACGTCTATCTAGTTCTGTGCCACGCTGTCCTTCTAGGAAAATGACATTTCCTGTCATGAGCAGTCTCTCCCTAGTCAGTGTCAAAGCGTGGGCTTAGCAACGGTCTCTCAGATGATCTTCAGGAACCAACAGGCAAATTGGAAAGAGGCAAAGAGTAAACCCACACCTGAAATCCTAGCACTTGGAAAGCTGAGGCAGAAGGACTGCTGTGAGTTGGAAGCTAGCCCAGACTATAAAGTTTCATGCTAGCCTGGGCTAAATAGTGAGACTCTGTCTCAGGAAACAAAACTCAGGAAGCAAGGGGCAGCACAGTAACTCACAGTTCTGTGTGACCTGAGGAAGACCTCAGCCTCAACCTATTGGTTCATCTGTTAGAATAATGACACATTCCATGGCCCTATCTGAGGAGCATTTAGGCACAGCTTTTCCTGTGTATTAAGGTGGGGGAATTTTCCAAGATGATGTGGTAGTTATAGAAACAGGGAGGACAGCCTCAAATGTCTGTGAACACCAGTGATGCCCAATGGGGTGAGCTCACTGGGGTTTAAAGCTCTCTGTTCTGGATGAAAATGTGGCATCTGGGGATCAGCTTGACTTAACTGTGGCCAAGCATGAGTAGGAACCTAGACAGTAAGCTTTCTACTTACAAGAGAAGAAGGGCGTTTAATTTTTTTTATATGAGCATCCTTGATCTTTAAATGCCATTGACACATTTTAAAATGTAAAACTCTAAGGACACCAAACAGCACAGCTGTGGTAAGTGTTGGGCCTCCAGGCCAGCAGCTTGTGGCCCTGGTTAGGAGACAGATCAATGCTGGTACTGAAATAGTGGACACACACTCTCTCTTCTCTCTGATAGGCTGTGCTCCTGCCCATTTCAGAGACACTAAGAATCGTTTGAGTGTCAGGAAGGAGACATGTCACTCCCTTGACAGATGGCAACCAGCTGAGGGTCTGCGTAAGGCTTATGTGGGCAGGCCTGGTTCCTTCCCTACTGCATGTGGAGCTTGAGTGCAATCAGTCAGTGGTCATCACTGAGCCTCAGTTTCCTCATCTGGGTGTGGGCTGGTGCTGCACAGGGTGAGGGTGCAGAACTGCCAAAGGTTATGTGAGGTGACCAGTGTGGGAACTGAGGACACAGGAGGCTCCACAGTTGCCTCAGCCCATCTGGTAAAGAGGAAGTGCGCCAATCTGGACACCCCAGAGAAGTCTCACTCCACTAAAAATAGGGCCTTGACAGACTCTTGAAAGTTGGAGAGTTCTTGGGAGATGTAGTTGGAAGGCAAGAAGAGAAACGGCTGCTCCTATCTGCAGAACTAGCAGGAAGAGAGGAGAAAGTGGGCTCAGGTGAGCCGGGGGCCAGCATCCCTGACTTCCTGAGGAGAGGAAGATGGTCTGGTACTTGTGTGCTGGAGAGAAATATGCTCACAGCTGGAAAGCTCTCCCTTGTGCTTCTGTTATGCCGGAATTAAAGCTGCCTTCAAAGGTTCCTGAGTTGCTTCAGTGCCCACGTGTTACTGTTCTAGTTATATGAAATTAAGAACTGAATAGGCACAAAATAATAATCCTACTGGGGCCCCGGGGAAAGCTTGGTGGGGAGAGCAACTGCCATGCAAGCCCACTGACCTGAGTTCAAATCTTTAGAACCCACTTAAAGCCAGATATTGTATCATACGTCTGTAATCCCAGAGGGAATCTCAGATGCCAGCTAGCCTGGTATATGCAGTAGCAGATAACAATGAGAGAAAGGAGGGGGGAAGGGAGGGAAGGAGGAAGGGGGGAGAGAGAGAGAGAGAGAGAGAGAGAGAGAGAGAGAGAGAGAGAGACTCTCAACAAGGTGGAAGATAAATTATCCTGACTTCCACACCTGTGCATAAATATACACATGCACATACACAAACATGCACATACACACAAACATGCACATACATTCACAAATAATCCTATTAAAACAAAAGGCAGGAGGTACCCTAATGAATGGATGTCAGATACTCTGCATGGTGCTCACCTTTCACAGTGTATTCCAAGGTGTTTTCGTATCACTTACCTGGAGAACTTGCCACCAGGGCACACTGGTAAAGAGAGTCCTAGATCCATGGCTGGGCTCCTGACTGGGACTTTCTCAAGGGAGGAGGCTTGAAAGGTGTATCCTCCATCATGCTCCGTCATGCAGAACAGGAGACAGACTGGCTTGTGGGCTAAGTGGGCATTTCTTGAGTTGGGGTAAGAGAATTTACAAAGCAGGTCCTGGCCTTTAAGGGATTTTCAAGGCAGAAAAAAGTCACACAAGTGTAAGGCAGGATAACATATTCACAGTACCAAATGCCATTAGCAAAGAAGGAACAGAGACAGGGACATCCCCATGTGCACTTTAGAGCTGGGAGATTCTGTTATGGGGATGGCATTTGCTCAGTTCACTGTGTGTATGTAGAACACACATGGAGAAAAACAACACATACCCAGTGATGAGGAAGCCAATTAACTCTGGAGAATTAATGTCACTGAAGATTTCAGGCAGGCTGGTGGCTGGGTTCCCAAGAAACACTTGCAGTGTTTCAGTTACCACCTGCATCGGCTAGTTTTCTATCGCTGTGCTTAAACACAGAGACAAACACAGACTACCAAAGTGAGTTATCAGTCCATGGTTCTGGAAGAGTCTATAATGGCGGAGTGGAGGCAGGGTCACCAGTGGCAGCCATGGAAGCAGAAACCAGAAGCTGAAAGCTTGGCTCTTAAGCCAAAATCACAGAGCCAAGAAAGAAACTAATTCTCAGAGCCCAGCCCAGGTGACACAGTTCCTTCAACAAGGCTGCACCTCCTAAGCCCCCTGCAACAGCATCACCAACTAGAGACAGGGGCTCAAATACCCGAGACAATGGAGGACATTTCTCATTCAAACCACTACAGGACCCTTAGCATTTTTCCCTTCAGAGCTCCAGGGCATCAAACATGGTAGGAAACACTATTCCTTTCTTCCAAGTGATACCCCCAGCCCTGTGTTTAAATGCCTGGGCTTTTCTCATCTACCCAGCAATTATATAAGGCAAACTCTATCCACTTGTCAGGCTCCCTAGAGCGGGTTCATTTACACCCTCTCCAGAGGACTTTGAGTTTAGTTGATGGGAACCATTAGGTGGCAATAGGCTGGCGTGTATGCCATAGGCAGTGCACACCATGGTATCAGACTATCCTGCCTCCCCACTCCCCTCCCCTCAAAAGCTCCCATCTCCCTGGGTTTCAATCATATTCAAGAGGGAACAGAAAAAAATGGGACAAAGTCTTTGCCAATTATTCATCTAACAGGAGATAAGTAGCTACGACATAAAAAGAACTCAAAGACTTAACAAGATTTTTCTAATAATTTAACCAAGAAATAGGCAGATACACTGAATAGCTACAGCTCAAATCAAGAGGTAAAAATAATCAAGAAAAAGAAAAACCACATGAAAAAGTACTGGGTATCTTTAAGCCACCAGAGGAAGACAAATCAAAATAGTATTGAAATTTTATCTCGTCCAGTGAGAAAGGTTGTAATAAAAAGTTGAGTAACAAATACTGTATGTGGAGAAAGTGAACAATTACACATTATTGGTGGAGATGTAAATTACCATATCTGCCATGGAAGTCAGTAGGGACCTTCCTCAAAAACTGAAAATAGAGCTACCATATGACATAGCCACTCCCGGGAATATTACTGAAGGAAATGAGGTCAGCATACAAAGGAGCCTAGATACTGGCTCAGCCTAGGTGTCCACATACAAATGATGGATAAGGAAAATATAGTGTGTGTGTGTGTGTGTGTGTGTGTGTGTGTGTGCTCATGAGGGAAATGGTTTATTAAAGCATAAAGAATATTGACATTCTGTCCTGTGCAGCTGAGTGGATGCAGTGGAAGTCATTGTATTCAGCAAAACAAGACAGATACACAGAGACAGAATTATGAGTTTTCTCTCCTATGTGAAGAATACAAGCTGAACTAGAGAAGGACCTGGCAATTCCAGTGCTTCTGATGCAGAAGCAGGAGAATCACCTCCAGTCTAGCCTGGGATGCCTGCTGAGATCAAGGCCAGCTTAGGCTGTATGATGCCACATTTTAAATTGCAAAATTCTGTTTCCTTTATAAAAAAGTTAAAAATGAAGCTAAAGGAGAGGATGAGAAGTAGGGGAAGGAGGAAGATGAGGGAAGAGGAGGAAGGGGGAGGAAGAAACTGAAGAGATGTCAGGCCTAGGAAGGCGACTGGTAAGGGAGGAGCTGGAGAAGCCAAGAGCATGACCAAGACTTCTTAGATACACATATGGAAATGCCACTGGGAAACTTGTTCATTTGTATAATTAATGTGTTAATCCTCATAATGAAAATAAAACAGTCTCTTAATCAGACCATGCTTCTAGAAAGTCAGATGGCCACTCATCACTCATCCTCATTTTGCAGTTTTATAGGCAAACTCTCTGCTCTAAACAGGGGCCCAACTGACTGTTGGTCACCCCAGAACGGATTTTATGAGAGAATAAAGTAGCAGGAGCAGGGAGTATGTCCATCAGAAGCAACACATGATAGATGAGAAGGTGTGGAGGGTGAGGGTGTGAGCTGAGACTCAGGGAGAGGGGAAGCAGGTGGCTGGGTGGCTGAGGGACCCGGGCTGAGGGTTCACCCATTTGTTTACTTTCCATGTGTGCATGTCCTTCCATGGTAAGTAGGCCCTTGCATGTAGACAGGGCTCAAAGATGTGTGGGCACAGTGTGGTTCCTTCAAGCTGGGACCCAGGAAATAAAAGGAAGGGGACAGTCTCACACAGCTCAGGCTTGCACCAAAGTCAAATGCTGAGGAACAGAGGCCTGGGCCATTGTAGGGAAAGAGTCCACACAAGAGGACTCAGGAACAAAGAGAAACGGGGACCATGAATATGACATAATTGTCCACTAGAAAGTTAGTTATCTGCTTGCTGAATATAGATCACCAACCAGGCTGTGGAAGAATAATCCTATGCTCCAAAGATTCCATCCTGTGTGCATGGAGGCAAGGTTAAACAAGGTCAAAGAGCAGTCCATTCCGCACTGTAAGAGGGTGTGGTCCCTCATCTTCAGATGGGGCAATCTCTTGGCGCTCAAGAATCACGCCCTAAGATAGGAAACACTGGGGATTTGAGCTGTGCTTCTGTTTGCCAGGCTAGCAGTAGAAACAGTGAATGCAGCTGTAGGCAGAAAATGCTGTCACTTCAGAAACTTCAGAAAATGCTGGGGCCAGGAGACAGTTTCTAAGTCATTACTAGACCAGTTGTGGACTGTGGGGAAGGAGGAAGCAGAATAGGGCCACCCAAGATCATCTGGCAGCTCCCAAGAACATGGCCTTGCCAGGACTTTACCTTCAGTGGCTTTGCTAGCTGAGAAGGTGGGTTCCAAGCTCTGAGCTGAGGGAGGAGGGGTTGAGGTGAGAGGTTGAGGGAATGGGTAGCGTCACCTGCCCTGTTGAATGAGGACAGCCATAAAACCTGAGTGGCTGTGGCCAACAGGGATAGAGGCATGGGCTGTGAATCTTTTCCTGTTGTTGGAGAAAGTGGACATTTGAAATTTTATGTGATCACTTTGATGTTTAAATGTCATCAACTAGTTTAAAACTTTCACACTTGGAGGAGAGTAAATGCAACGGAGCTGTGGTGAACCCAGGGCCAGGCCTAGCAGATCTAGCATGCGGCCTGAGCTGTGAAGAATCTTATGTCAGAAGAAGTGTGAGGAGGTGGGCGGGTGTGGAGGCGGAGGGCTGCCAAGACAAAAAGGTTTCTCTCTCACATGTATATGACCTTTAAATGTCATTTTGGTAAAGATGCAGAAGCTTCTGGGAGTGAGACTGTGGCATCCCAAAACAGGCCCTCTGTGTCATCTTGGCAAAAGTTCTTTGATGGAAGCTTTTTGTCTGAGTGTGCCTCATCCCCAGCCAAAGCGGAGGGCACGGCAAAGCAGACCTTAGGGGATGTCACAGTGACCTACGGGACAAATGTGTGCATCTGTAGCCTCCATTCCCATGGTAATGCTGAGACAGGGTTATCCGCTGGTTCACACTGCAGACCCACAATGCTGTCCCTGATTCATTTCCCCTTCTCCTCTGGAATCATATATCAGATAAACTCTATGCATCTTCTCTCAGGTCTATTTGTGGGGAAAACCTGATCCGGGGGATTAGCTCAGTCAAAAGAGTGGGCTTGGGGGCAAGGTCCAGGTCCATCCCTAACCGTGGATCAGTCTCTCCAACTTTCAGTTTCCTCTGACTATGGCTTGCATCCGCAGCATTTCTAAGGTCCATGCACTACAGACTTGGTCCTAGGCTGTGGTGCTGCTGGGAGGTGGTGGAGCTTGTAGGATGTGGGGCCTTTCAGGAAAAAGTTAGGACCATAGACAGGAAGTGGGCAGGGATAGATCATCCCAGGATATTATCATTTTATTGAGTGCCAGTCATATGCCCCTCTTTCTTTTGGGCACTTGGTAAGTCTCATGCAATCCTCACCTCTTCTTTCTCTGCTCCCTAGCCGGGTCTGTTCCCCCAGGACATAAAGGTAAGGCCCCATCACTCAAGATATTGTGCACTTGAGAAGAATTGGGAGGAATGGAGCTGAATTTGCCCTGGCAGCCTCCTCCCTGAGGCATGGTTCTCAGTATCTGAAGGAGCTGAACAAGCTGCCAGGTGAGAAAGGCAATCAGAAGTCCTACCTATTTGTAAAGACTATAAACCACAACAATGATCACCATGGAAAAACAGTCCCAAGGGTACAATAACAGCATTCACATCTTAGAGGCAACAAACATCATCTAATTGGACCTAAGGCCCACTCTGTAGGAGGGATATTATACTGTAAATCCAGACTTGGGAGGTCATGGATCTCACAGGAGAACCCACTACTGCTACTTTCCTAAAGCAGCAGCATCTCTAACTGTAATCTTCTAACTGCAGAGAACTGTAGATCTCAGCCTTCATCAAAGAAGCTCTATTGTGCAGCAGACAGAGTCCATCACAGAAATCTACAACTGGTCATAAATGAAGAGAACAAATAACCATGGATGCAACACACTAACTGATACATCTACAATAAATAAAGCTTGCAGTGTGAATAAGGAAAGAGCAGTGAGGATCCACTAAGAGTTGAAAAGACTCCATGGACTTTCCTGAGGACCAGATGGGACAGTAGAGTGATGCAGGGGAGAGAAGATGCTGGTCTGGGATGACTGGTTGGGCTGGTTGGAGGGAGGGACAAGAGATGACAGGTATGCTGATGGAACCCCCAGAGGCCAGCCTCACTGAGGAATTGAGTATCTTGACCTCCTAAGAGTCAGTGTGATGGCTGGGAAAATGGGGAGAGGGGGGCTTGACTCACCAGGCTAGGGCCACCTGATGGAGAGTTCCACAGAGGGAGAACCTAGCATGGACCAGAAACGCTACCCTATGCTATGAACTGCCAAAGTGTGGAACTTTAAATTTGTCTACTCCATAGTGAAAATGATGTATTCCATCAAAGCCATCTTGGTGTTATCTGCAAAGGGGAACAGACTCTGAGGACAGATACTTGTGGCATAGACCTCCAAGCGGTGCTGTGCAGTGTAAATGGAGTGGTAGCCACAGTCTGCTGAGATGTCTCTGAGGTTGCTGGAGGAACCTTTCCACTGTGGCATCTTCAGTGAGGCATGACCATTGCAGCAGGGCCAGGTGCCCTTGTCTCAGTGACGGGGAGGGGGGAGAGCAGGCAGACTCCAGTCCTACTTCCTGTAGAGCAAACCTGCTGCCACCAGATGGGTTGGCTCTGTGGAGACTTAGCCTCCATGACACAGGAGCAGTGGTCCCTGGGAGCTCTTGAGGGTTCTGGGTCTCAAGAGTACCTCCAGCATTGGCAAAATGCTGAAGTTTCCTAGAGAGAAGCTTTCAGGTCTAAGCCTTATAAAACACTGAGAGATGGGAAGGAGGAAGGCCATCTAGGGATGTCTGGAAAGATGTCACTATCCACACTTAACTAAACCAGCTGGTATCAGAAACTGAAGAGATGGCACACAGAAGTGAACAGGCAGAAATGGGTTCTAATCCACAGGAAGTGGGTGCAAGGCCTCAAATCTGTGGGCCCCCAAAGGAATTGCTAATGAGCAGTGCTGAACTGGAGAAATGGCCCATTGGTCAAGAGAACTGGGTGTTCATCCAGGCTTGGTTCCCAATGTTCACATGGTGGCTCACAGCCACATTTCCAGATCTGGGGCTTCTGATACCCTCTTCTGACATAGGCACACATGTGGTACCCATACACACATACATACATAGATACATACACACACACATACATACATACATACATACAAGCAAAATACCCATACATATAAAACAACAATAAATAGGTTAATAAATATGATTTTCAAATGGACAGTGCTGAGACAAGGTGAGGAGGGTCTCTGAGAGAAAGAATGGACCCCATGGATGCCAGTTTTAATCTAAAGGCAAAACCACAAACCCACAGAGCAGGGATCTAGAATCTCCTTTCAGCCTCTGCATTGGGTAAAGTCTTTTTCTCACTGGAAATCTAAAGTACAGAAAAGAGAGAGACAAAGAAAGAGAAAGGGTGGTGGGATTCAGTACAATGAAAGAAAACCTCTTACCGTTCCATGTGGCAGTCAAAACAAAAGAGAGCGCTGTAAATAAATCAGCAAAGATAAATGTCAAACTGGGGTGGGGTCACAAGGGTTTGATCCTCAAAATAAAGTTGTTGTTTTAGAAGTTCTGTTCCTCACTGACAATAGAGGCACATTCAGACTCTGTTGTTGCTTTGATTTGATGATGAAAGGCCTTGCTATGTATCCTAGGACAGCCTCAAGTTTGCAGTAATCTCCTGCCTCAGCTCCCTAAGTTTTGGGATCACAGTGGGCATCACCATGCCTAGCTGAGAGAAACATATTTAAAGTTACATTGATACACCAGTGAGGCCTGGGAAGTCCACTCCCACGTGATGCTACAGGAGCATAGAAGACAGCTGGTCCACAGAGCAAGCTTTGGAATGCTTATTAGAAGACACAGGACCACTATCTCGACCCAGCAGCCCCACCTGGGGAGATCTATGCTAAGATACTACTGTCCATTATAGCTAAGGTTGAGAATCATCCTTGAGTGTCCATCAGCAGGGCCACAGTAAATCAAGGCTAGAGAATTCACATAATGGAATGTTCTGGATATAGAGAGAATGAGTAGACTTGGAAGTGGTTGATTAGAAAACAGCAGCAGGTTAGACCATGAAGTAGGCTAGACCTAAACAAAATAGCAGAGGGTGAGATGTGCACGCAGGTGTGGGGCCTCTGACTTGCTTTTCTGCCTTCTTCCACACCCATTGCATGTGTGTTTACTCATTTTCCCTCACACATGTGGGCACATATACCTGAGGCTGAAGTCAGCCACTCTCTACCTTATACAATGAGTCAGAGTCTATCAGTCAAATCCAGATTAGACTTCTTATCATACGGCTAGTCTTTCTAGACAACTTGCTCTGGGGAACCCTTTCTCTGCCTTCCAACCTGGCATTTACAGTGCTTCCTGGGGACCCAGACTCTAATCCTCATGCTTGGGAGACAAAATTTGAATGGCTGAGCCTTTTGTCCACCTCTGGCTGCTGTAATGAATTTCCAGAAACATAATTTACTTTAGCAATATGATATTTACATACTTTGAATGACAAATCAAAGCTTTAAGGCTATTTTGAGTTGTAACCATACTTGATATTGTAATATTCTCACAATTGCCCAAAGAAAGCTTCATTATAAGAAAGGGTGGAATGTAACATGTATACACATTTACACAGGCATATACACAGGAATGTATCCATATGCACACATGTTAGCATAAGAAGCTATGAGGAAATGTGAGACACACATGTTGTGGAATTGTCAGGTGCATAGAGCAGCAAAATTGACAGTACAAGAGAAATGAGCCAGGCCAGGCCAGAGGAGCCCAGATCCCATGAGGTCTTACACACTTGGCCAAAGAATTTAGATTTACGTCACAGAGTCCTAAGTTGTCCATAGAAGAAGCTTCTGTGGCAAAAGAATATACCATACCTATGTTGTCCAGTAGGGTAGCTTAGGTTGTGGATGTCTACCAAGACCACTGGATGTGGCTCATGTAGCTGAGGAACTGTATTTTAAATCTTATTCAGCTGCTTGACCTGCCTTGAAGTAGCCAGGCATGGCTGGTAACTGCTGTCCTGGACCTGAGTGCACAGTGCCCACTGGTTACAGAGAAGTATGGAAGGTTTCAGAGGTGGGCGTGACATGGCCAGATTTTAGTCTAAGGAGCTTACGAGAGCTGGTAAGACAATTGGAGAGGTGACAATCCAGTAGTGTCACCCAGGGGCACTCACTTAAATGACAACCCTAACTGCCAAGATTGGAAGGGGTTGAGGGTGATTAGGACATGCAGGTAAAGGGCGCAGAGAAGCTGACTCAGCAATTCTGGTTTGAAAAGCTTCACGTTTGGACAGAACATGAGTGGAGGGGTCCCAAGGGCATGTGAAGAAGCAACTAGAAGCTTGTCAGCTCGTGGTGTATAGGACAAGCCCTGGGGTGTCTACATGTATAATGTGACTGAGAGTCTCTAATCTCATCTCTTCAGTCCCCAACCCCAGCAGCTCCCGCACCACGGCCTCCCCTCTGTTCCCCTAATTCACTAAGCTTGCTCCATCTCAGGACCTTTGCGCTCACGGGGATGCCCTTCCCTCATCTTTGCATGACTGATCTCTTCTCTTTATTGGGAGCTCAGCTCAAATCTCATCTCCGAACTGCTGTCCCACCTCCAAGCTCACCTGCTTTTGCTCACATGTGCATTGATTGGATTGTTCGCAGACCTTGTGTTGGTTTCTGTTATTGGTGTGGCACGATCTAGAATTTGGCCTGGACTATCTGGGCCTGGACCAAAGGTTTAGTCCCACTCTCAGCCCCACTTAGCCTCAAATAATCACACACAGGGTTATATTATTTTATGCTGATTGACCTAGGGCCCAGGCATATAATTTGCAAGCACTTGGTCTCAATCTAACCCATCTTGTTCAGCTGTGCAGCTCAAGATGCAGCATTTCCTGTGTCTCCTGGCAGCTCTGGTGACTCTGGCATCTGTGTTGTCTCTCTGGCTGCTCTGTGTCTGGCATCTGTCTCTGTTCTTCCTGGACTCAGAGTTTTCTTAGCCTGGTAGCCCCGCCCACACTTCCTGTTTGCCTTTGGCCAATCAGCTTTTTATTAAACCCATAGGCGAAACAAATATTTACAACATTACTAGAATAATTCTACTACAAGAACTGCCTTGAGAAACTGTCTGGGCAAATGTGTGAGCTGTACACAGACACACACACACATGCACAGTGCTGTATGTGTGTGTATGTGAGCGGCTATGTGCATATATGTGTGTTTGAATCCATGTGAGTACAGGCATTAACATGTGCCATACATATGCATGTATCTTTTACACATGCGTATCTGTTTATGTATATGTATGCATACATATGCTATTGTGTGCGTATTTGTATACATGTGCTCATATTTGCTGGTGGATGTTATGGTGGGACTGTTCTCTGTAAATAAAGGAGCTGATTTGGTCTCTGTGGAGCACTGTAGAAGTGGGTGGAGGATCAGAGGAGAGACAGGTAGAAGGAGGGCGGAGTTAGTCAGTCTCCATCCGTCCCCTGAAGAAGAGCCATGTAAGGAATCCAGGTGAGCCATGGGCTGGGACACATGGAAGGTAAAATACTAGAAATGGGTTGAATTAAGATGAAAGAGCTAGCTAGTAATGTGCCAGAGACATAGGCTAAACAATATAAAATTAATATAAGCGTCTGATTCATTTCTTTGGGGGAAAAGGTCGCTGCGGGCAAGGTTTGAACTTCTGGCACAAACAGGCCTGGAAATATTCTACAACACTGTCCCAAATGGGTCCTAAAATCTCTTACAACAGGATGTTTGTGTACATGTATAGGTGTACATATATATTTCTTTGTGCTTGGGTGCATTTGTATGTGTGTGTCTATCTATTGGTTCTTACACACGTCTGTATTTGTGATAATGTGTGTAAAGCAGGCATGTTTGCATATACATGAATGTATGAATGTGTGTGTTTGTGTATGAGTGCATATGTTTTTAGGTCTATGCATACATGTACATATGTGTAAATGTGTTTGTGTTCACACATATGTGTGCACATGTATCATGTTTTATATGCATATATGTGTGCTTGTGTGTGCTCATTTTCAGGAAGCACATGTGAATTTGTATGTCTTAGGCCATGTTGACTGCTAAAACAAAATACAACAGTTCAGGCAACTTTCTTTTCTTTCATTATTATTATTATTATTATTATTATTATTATTATTACTATGAACAAAGAAGTTACACTTTCTAACCTTGTATATCCTTATTCAAGTTCCCTTCCCCCTCCCACCACATCAGGTCATTCTTTCTTCTCCACAACTCCCCATCCCCTCCCTGGGCAGGCAGCAGGCAGTCCCATGGTCCCACTGACCCAATATTGCTTAGTTCAGTCTCCACTCCTGGAAGATGCAGTTTTCTCCCCCCTCCCTCAAGAATGAGTCAGGTGTTCCTCTAGGGGGAGTGGGATCCAAGATGTCAGTCCAGGGTGTTTCTGATCCCAAGCTGTTCAGTAATTGTGGTTTGCAGCTTGGACATGCTTTGCTATTTTCTTGTTTGTTTGTTTGTTTAGAGTCCACTAATGAGTGAGTGCATCCTCTGTTTATCTTTCTGAGTTTGTGATACCTCACTCAGTAGGATATTCTCCAAGTCCATCCATTTGCCTGCAAATTTTAGGATATCATTTTTTCTTACTGCTGAGTAGTATTCCATTGTGTAGATGTACCGCAGTTTGTTAATCCATTCTTCAGTTGAGGGACATCTAGGTTGTTTCCAGGTTCTTGCTGTTACAAATATCGCTGCTATGAACATAGTTGAGCTAATGTCAGGCAACTTTCAAACAGCAGAGATTTGCTGCCCAGACTTCTGGAAGCTGGGGTCAAAGGTCAAGGGGTCCAAGGTCAAGGCACCTGCAGGTCAGTATCTGGAGGCCTCAATTCCTGGTTCATGATCATCTTTTTCTTTTCCTTCTCACAAGGCAGAAGAAGCAGGGGTTACTAATCCCATTGTGAGGGCTCCTCCTCCATGACCTGTAACCTCCCCAGAGCTCCACCCTCAGACATCTTCATCTTGGGCATGAGGATTTTAATAAGGGGTCTGTGGACATTAATGTCTGCTCTATAGTTCTATAATATTGTGTGTGGAGGTGCATGTGTGCACATGCATGTGTGCCTGGCAAATAAAATGGAAGGAAGGTGAGCCTGAAGCAATGTAGTGAAGTGGGAAGGGAGGGGACATGAAGGGGACAGAGGTGTTTCTGCCTCTGAAGCATGAGTGAGCAATTGGGACCACATCACAGGCCTTGGAGTTCACGGGGTGGCTGGGTCCATTGCACAGGTGACAGGAAGCCATGTGGCTCCAAGTAATCAGAATGGTAGAGACGCCTTTCTGGAAGAGCTTGGGAAGTGCTGTACCCCTCTACAAGGCAGACCCAGGGTCTTACACTCAAGTCCTCCAGATTCACATTCCCTCCACCTTCATCCCAGGTGGCTGCCTATGACCTGATGCAGCAAGCAGACTTGACACTCGGAGCTCTAGGTTCTGCGAGACAAATCTGTGACCTACTTTTCATGCGCTGAGTGGGAAATGTGGTCAAATAAGTGTGTCCCTGTGGATTGTCCCAGGGAAGGGAAATGGGGCAGAATCAGGGCAAAGGGGGGGCCATGGCTAGGCAGGCAGCTGTGGACTGTGCACAGAAGTCAATGTTCTCATAGGCAGAAGATTCTGGTGGCTGATGTTTCTCCTTGACCCCCTGGTCTAGGCAAACTCTCCTAAGACCCTGTAAAGGCTAGCTGCTCCCCCGGGGCCACTGTCTAGTCCTTATCCATTTGCTGGGCTGTTTTGTTGACAGTTCGCTTTCTTTCTGCTTGGCTCCTGACTGCATGTACATATTTATTATCTCCTCTAGGATTCAACTTTACTAAAAAAGAAGATGATGGGGGAAAAGGAGCTCTGAATAATGAGTTCTCTGTAGGGTGGAGAAAATGTTCATTTCAAAAATAACTGGAGAACTTGAGATGGGGGGGTGGGAGCGTGGAGTCTTCATCTCTCCAAGAGGAGGAGAAGCCCAAGTGTCTGGATGGAGGGTCCAGGGTTCAAGTAGCCAATACTTCGAGCCATGGTGTGTACATGTGCGTGGATATGCGTAGATTGTATCTATGTATGGATATGTATGTGCATGTTTGCATGGCTGGGGTTGAACTCAGGGCTTGGCATGTTCTAAGCACACATTCTGCTACTGAGCCACAGATTGAGTCTCATTTCTTCTTTGTCTCAACCCTTCACCTCTGGTCACTCCCGCAGTAGTTTCTCGGCAGGCACAGGGCTTCCTCTTGCGGCTGCCAGCCTGAGACCCTTTAACTGTTTTGTTCCTACCCTAGTTTCTCTGTGAAGTGTCAGGCCCCGCCCCTTCCCTGACAAAAGCAACTTCAGCCCTCTAGAGTTCTGAGAGAAAACAGGCCTTCTCTTCAGGCTTGCCTTTGCTGCCCCTGGTCCTGTGAGAGTAGGTGAGGGGTCATCCACACTGAGCCTCCGTTTACTCATCTGCTCCCTAGAGTTAGTATTTATTTTTTATTAATACACAGGTGCATGTTTGTGTGTGCTGTGGAGGAGGTGGGAACACAGCCTTGGGCATTATCTTCAGAGACAGTGTCCACCTCATTTGTGGTAGGGCCTCTCAGTGGCTTGTGCTCACCAATCAGACTAGACCGCCTCGCCAATGAGCTCCATGGATCCTCCTGTCTGGCTTCCCAGGGCTAGGATTCCAAGAGTTCACCATCATGCTTGACATTTTCATCTGGGTTCTGGAAGTTGAACTCAGGTCCTTGTATTTGCAAGGTGAGCAGTTTACTGACTAAACCATCTTCTTGGCCTATGGAATGTCTATTTCCACCTC
Organism: Sigmodon hispidus; assembly: GCA_004025045.1. Taxonomy (NCBI): domain Eukaryota; kingdom Metazoa; phylum Chordata; class Mammalia; order Rodentia; family Cricetidae; genus Sigmodon; species Sigmodon hispidus. The sequence continues at coordinate 109,236 of PVIH01004118.1, forward strand.
TCTAAAGTGCTGGGAAAAGACACACCAGGGAGCCTTGCAAAGCTCCCAGGCATTATTGCCTGACCTGTAGGGATGCTCGCTAGGTCCCAATGGATTCCATAGGTCTGTCATCTAGTCTAGTCTTAATCAGATTGGTAGGGAGCTACAAGTAATCCTCTACATGTTTAGCATCAGGTGAGTCATCTGACTAGATGAGGCTCACAGACTGTGGATATGTGTGTCATTTCCAAGCTAACGAAGAGAAAAGCCAACATGCCACCTCTATTGAGTGACAAGAACAGAATCAGAAAGTGCCAGAATCACCAAACAGAAGAGGCTTTTTAAAAACCAAGAAAGACACCTTTTGTATGTACAACTATGGGGCTTCTAAGCTACATCTGCCCCTTAATGAATGCTCCAGGTACACCAAGCCACAAGCACTTACAGAACAGCTGCTGTACATGCAGTCACGCCTCACTACACACTGGGGACATCTCTGTCCCATGCATCACCAGACAATTTCCCCACTGTTCAAACGTCATTGAGACTATATTTACACAGCCCTAGCTAGTTCATCTTATTGCACACACATACACGTGTGTGTGCACACGGAAGCACATTCTATTGCTGTTCTTAGGGCACTGACAGACCGAACAGCCCCAGATTAAATAGCGCATAAGAAAAAATGACACGTCCAAGACAAGCAGGAGACACAGAACACACGAGGCTTCTGGCGGCAGAGTGCAGTTCACTACAGTCAACTCTGGTAATTAGGGAGTAAATGCTGAAGTCATAATGCTCATAATCCCACAGCCCACTCACCCATAACACTCAGCACTGATTGTGTGCCCTGCTGTCACACAACTGTCGCAGATTTATAAGCCCTGTATGACTGAAGACACGTCAGTCACTTGTTATGAGGCTATGACAGCTACAATGTTAGTCAGAAACAGGGGCTTCTCAGCTCTGTTACAATCTTACAGGACCTTATACCACATCACGATGTGGTGTATGACTTAAAGCTGCCAAACTCTGTCCTGGGTACCAAGGACATGACAGTGACACAGATGAATGCCCTGTGGTGCAGGGGAAGACAGGCTGAGATGGACAGGACGTTACAGATGGGGCTGACAGATCTCCTCTTGAAGATGCTCTGTGCTATAGAGGCTTGGTGAGCAGGGCATCATGGGCATTATTTTTGGGCCCTGCTGGGGCTGACATACTAGGGGAAAAGAGAATAAGTCTATGCTTGGGACTCTGGTGGTCCAAAGGTTTCAGGTGGACACATGCATTCCTAATGGCAGAGAAAGTTCCAGAGCGTTTACCCTGGTATGTGTTCTAACATAAAGACACCATGGGCTTGGCTTTCCTCACAGGTTTCTATGTATTTTATGTCACACATGGGAGTAAGGGGAATCAACATAGAAACTGACACCTAAACATGTCATCACAATAAGGTTATAGACCCTTGTCCCTGTTTCCACAGGACTGCAGCATGGTGGCTGCTGTCAGGCAAAATAGGACAGGGGGGGTGTTCCCCTCCAGTTCACCCTCCTTGTGGGCCTGACTGACCTGGTCTGTGCTAGTCTAGAGGTGACCTTGTGCCACCAGCAAGAAGCTTCTGAGAGCTTCCCAGGGGGCTATGAGGCAGAGAGAGGTCTGATTATGGTGGTGGAGCTGACAGACACCGAGGCCCCAGCAAGTCTGAGAGCCACTATAGGAATCCTGTAATGTCTCTTCAGGCTAGAGTCCAGTGGCAAATCCAGAGCTTTGAGCCTGCCCAGGACTTGCTTTTGAGATTGCTATCCATGTCTTATAAGTGGAAAGGGGAAAGACACAGATCCAACCAGCAGTGTGGGAGAATGCTAGAAGCCAAACATGCATCTCACTCCCACCCCAGGCTTGCTTATCAAGAGAGTAGGAAAGCTTTAAAGTCCAGAGAATACAGAAGTGAGCTTTGCCCTGCTCCTGAAGTGCCCTGTTCTACCCAGGAGTGGCTGGACCTAACTTCAGTACACAGAACCCCAATCTTACCTCAGCACTGCGGTCCAGAGTGCTAAGGAAGCTGTATCCCTTCCCAGGCGTCCTAAGGCACTGGAGCCTAAGGTACTATTTGTAACCTGACACATGAATTATTTAGAGCTGAGAGCCAGTTTGCAGAGTGGCTGGGCGTCCACTCATCCATCCTCGAAAAGCACACTCCAGGCTGGTGCTTGCCTCAGAGCCAAAATAGGAAGCAGCCAGTCTCGCGGGGCAGGCCATTACGTGAAGCTGGAGAGACAGGAAGGTTCTGAGATGGCAGACTCTACCCCAGGAATGGCCCTCGGGATGCTGATGTCTATAATAGATAATGGTGTCCTGGATGTACAATGGTCCTGATGCTCCTTGGAGCCATCACTTGAAGCATCCTTCTGCAGCCTTAGGAGGGCCACACACCATCAGTCTCATTTGAAATTTGATGAGACTGGGGCCCAGTCACAGAGCAGTAACGGGTAACATTTAGCTTCTGCTGGCTGCTCTTACCTTTGATCTATGCTGCTCTGGCCTTTGGGCTTATCTTCTTGGCCCCTTTGTCCCCTCAGCTCTTACCCATGGTCACCTGTGGTACTCAGGTTTTTCCTGACTCTTTGCTCTGTTCAGAGGGTGGGTGATGATGCTTGGGAGGGTGTGGCTGTACCAGCCATGCGTTTGGGAAGTCTCTCCTGGCCATGCAGGATTGGATTAGATAGGGGTGAAATTGAAGGCAACAGGGAGGAGGAGAGTGAGAGGTGAGCAGTGGATGATGTTGTACTTGGAAGCTGGAGGGTCACATGGGGATAATGGCAGCAGCTAGAAAAGCGCTGGGAAAGATCTGGCTATGAAAGGTGTCTGGGACAGAATATGATAAAGAAGCTGCACACCACTCAATTCTCAGTCCCAGCAAAAGGGGAGGGAAACCATGTGAACAAAAATTCACTTTCTATGACATATTTATTAAATCTATTCCATGTCAGCCTCAGTGGTTCTGACCTTAAAGCATAAAACTAAAGATCAAAGCCGCCATTATGCTGGCAACTGTGGTGATATTTTGTGTATTCTCTAATGAATAAAGCTTGTCTGAGGATCAGAGGGCAGAGCCAGCCACTAGTTAGCCATAGAGGTCAGGCAGTAGTGGCACACACCACTTAATCCCAGCACTTGGGATCTTATGTCTTTGATCCCAGTACTTGGGAGGTTGAGACAGGAAGTGGTATGACTGGGTAGAGAGAGGAGTATAAGGCGGAGGAGACAGGAGCTCAGGCTTTTGGTCTGAGGATGTAGTAGAGGTAAGAAGTTTCTTTAGTGGCTGGCTCCTTTGTCTCTCTGATCTTTTAGCATTTACCCCATATCTGGCTCTGGGTTTTTATTAAGGCCAATCAGGACTCATGATACAGGTAACTGAGTTCAGAGTGGAGCAGGGTCGAACTTGGAATCACATGTAGAACTCCAGAGTCAGCCCAAAGCCCCCAATGCTGCCTGGGCTCCTTGCTTTATACCTGACTGCTAGAACCCAAGCATGGATTTCTGGAGTCATCACATCCACCCAAAGAACTCATTCTCAGCAGCTAAGAGAAGCTCCCATGTTCACAGCTCCCATGTTCACAGCTAAGAGAAGCTCCCATGTTCACAGATCAGTTCAGAGCCATTACTTAGCTTCCCAGCCCACGGCAGCTTTGCAGGGGCAGTATTAATGCCTTCATAGAAGAAGCCAGACTCTAGTCCTTGTTGGTACCTTTGCCTCCTCCATACACCCTGTTCTGACTCTTCTCCTTCTTCTCTTGGATCTGGGACCACACTGAGTCATCAACTCATGGATAACCTCCATAGGCCTTTCTTGTGATGAATGACTTGGGGGGAAAAAGGAAGCAGATAAGCTATGCTCTTCCTCAACCCAGCAAGGTGAGCTCAACCAAATCACATTCCCCAGGCCAAAGACAGTTTTCAACACCCAAATTTAGTGAGATAATATGCCCCTCCCCTCCCCACCAATGAAGGCTTTTCTAAACATACATTATATTTGTTTTAATTGACAACTCAGTTTTTACACATGTTTACAGTGCAGTGTGACAGGTCTTGATTTTCCAGGAGCTGCCTAATCTACTGGTCAGTGCTCAACACTGATTAAATTCTAGGTAGAGAAGGAACTCAGAAAACAGCTGCTGGGTAGAAGGGTGGATGAGCAGATGGTTATCTGAGTGATGTGTGTGTGTGTGTGTGTGTGTGTGTGCTTGGATGAGTGGGTGGGTAGGTACATGAATGAATGGATGAATGGGTAGATGGAGAGGTGGGTGGTCAGATAGGCATCTATGAGTGGTTGGATGGGTGGATGGATAGGTCTATGTGCGTATATGGATGATGGATGGATAGGTGAACAGATGGATAAATGAATAAATGGATGGAGGAGTGGATGAGTAATGGATGAATAGATGGATGGGAAGATGTGCAGCAAGATAGATAATTGGATGAATGGGTAGATACATGGATGAATGTATAGATGTGTAGGTGAGTAGAAGAACAGATAAATGTTTAAATGGGTAGGTGAGTAGATAGATGGATACGTGACAGCATGTATGAAGTGATTTGTTTAATTATATGTTAACAAGTGGCCCAGCCAGACCTTGCACTGGGGTCTGCCTGGAATCTGCACTCTTTCTACACCACTGTATGGGACCTTTGACCCTGCACCAGATGACATTCTCCAGATCTTAGTAATAGCAGGGCCCTGGCTCCCTGAGAGGCCATCTGAGGCCTGCCTTTGGCCTTTCTGGAATTTCTTGGTTTAGCATGGCTAAATCCTCAGCAGAGCCAATGGGAACAGTGCTGCTGATAGATTCCACACTATACTAGGAAACGAGCGACAGGTGGTGATGTGCAAGGTGGTGTGGCTGGGAGGCAGCAGAGAAGCCTTCCTCAGTAGGAAGCTGTCTAGAGTCTACTATCAGACCAAGCATGTTGAGACCAGAGTTGACACCCACTTACCTCGGCTCAGAGTGCAGGCAAAAGCACAGCCGCACAGACGCAAACAGAGGGTCAGTGTGCTCATCTTGACCCTGGCACCAAATGACAAGACATAAGACAATCCCTAAGAATTCAGACTAACACGGTCCACACATCACAAGTGGAAAATAAAACTAACAAAGGCCATGTCTGGCACCACTCCCACCAGACTCTAGAAGCAAGCAGATCTATTCTGGAAGAATCTGGCTTTACTGTGGACTTCAAAGAAAGAGCAGAAACGAAGTTATAAGGAAAACAGACACTTCAGAGTAAAAAACACAAACTATACCAGAAGACAACTATCATAGGTAAGACATAGAAAATCTAACAGGCCAGCTACACACACACACACATACACACATAGACACACAGACACACATGCACATACATATACACACAGGTACACACACATACATACACAGGTACACACACATACACATATACAAATACACACACAAGCACACACATATATACATACATAAACACACATACATATACAATCATATACACACATAAACACACACATATACATACACACATATACACATACACACAAATACACATATATAAACACACATATAATCATACACAAATATATGTATATACTATAAACACATATACACAAATATATGTGCACACACACACACACGCATGCACACGCACTCATGCATGCATGAGCAACTTGCGCAACTTGAGAGATCAGATTAACCAGGGACAGTGTAAATGCTGCTTGCAGAAATGGGGGTAAACATGACAAAAATAGCCAACTAGAACTTCTAGAAAATAAAATTACCATGGATTTTTGAGAACTTTTACTTGAAGTAATTATATGTTCACAGGAGAATACAATGGTCTGTGCACATATCTCACTGTGTTAGCCAGTGGGAACATATGACACATGCTTCTGCATCAGGGCAGTTGCTAACACTTGGGAGAAGGAAAGAGGGTCTGCATCCCCACCTGGTGGGAAATCATGATCTCCGTGGGGGGGTTTGTTGTTGCTGTTTGTTTTGTTTTGTTACTTGCTTTCTGTTTTCTCTTATTTTTTTTTCATTTTACATAGCAACCACAGTTTCCCCTCCCTTCCCGCCTCGCATTCCCTCCCCTCCCAGGGTTACCCCCCATCTCCATTCACTCCTCAGAGAGGGTAAAGCCTCCCATGGGGAGTCAACAAAGTCTGGCTTATCAAGCTTCAGGGCTAAGCTCTTCCGACCTTGTTTTGGTTTTTTAACCACATGAAATTCTTCAAGATGGAAAAAGAATTAACTTCAACTAAATTTGATATAAAAAAATACCATGGTGGTAACAGTGTGGGACAAAGACCCTGGGTTCCCAAAGCTCACAGACTAAATCAAGCCTGTGATTGTGCTGACCTCCTGAAGTGGCTGGCCCTCCTTCCTTCATCCTTTCCCGGGGCACTAACGAATTTTATCTCCCTTACTCCTGAGCCTCAGACCTTCGCTTTGTGCCATCCTCCTGACCTGGTCCACATGCACTGCTCCTGATACTCTCTCCCTCCCAACCTCTGCAGTTTTGATTGATTGAAATCCTCTATAGATCACTGTGGTATAGCTGAAATCATCCTGAGCATGTCTCCCAAGCCTGCTGTGACAGGTCAGTTTGCAAAGACAGATGGAAGAAAGCCCCTCATCCACCATGCTCCTCAGTTTGGCATATGTCTGCTCATGGTATAGTGTCTGGTCATGTGTATGTGTGTTCACATATGTGTGCAATACCTCAGTGTATGAGTACACATTTGCATATGCGTGTGGAAGCCAGAGGCTAACGTTCACTGTGTCTTACTTGGTCAGTTTCCACTTGGTTACTACAGCAGGGGTCTCACTGCATGCAGGGTTTGCTGAATTGGCTTCTCCTGGGGATCTCCTGTCTTGTCTCCTGAGTGCCATCATGTGTGCATGACTTTTGTTATTGTGTGTGTGCATAATTGAAGTGAGTAGTTCACATGCCATGGACCATGTGTGGAGGTCAAAGGACAGCTTTGTGGAGTTCATTCTCTCCTTCTATCCTTATATGTGTTCTAGGGATCAAATTCAGGTATAACTCCATCTCAAACGGCTTTACGTCACTGGCCTCCACTCAGCTCTTACAGGTTTGCTGGAGATCCAAACTCCAATCTTCATGTCTGCTTAGGGTCAGCATTTTATCCCCTGGTCCATCTCCCTGGCTGCTTACACATGCTGTTAATATGACTACATCTTCTTCCCATCAGGAGACAGAGTCCATGTCTCCTCCTCACAAACCAGGAGGGTTTTTCTGTTTTCACCTACAGAGATCAGCAGCAGTGACTTTATTTGACTTACACAGTTAAATGATAAAAGGCACTTTCGTCTCCCCTGGGGAGGGAGACATTCTCTTTTAGGCCTGTAAGCGACCACGGTAGTCAGTGTTCTCGCTGCTGGGTCATGAGAAACCCTGAACAAACTTCTGCAGAGAGGCCACAGGGAGAGAGAGCTAGATGCTGGTGAAGACACGGGAAGTCCTGCTAGCCCCACCCCTACCCAGCTCAGCCTCCGGCTTACTCTGCCATATAGGACAATTCCCAAACAGAATCATGTAGCAAAGGCTTCTGTGAGGTCCCTGACCCACTGAAACCACAAGAGAATAAAGATAGTATTTTAAGGCACTAAAATTTGAGAGCAATTAATTTTTCATCTTTAATAGTTGCAAAGCTAACTCTAGTGTCACACCACAAACCACACACTGAGTTTCCAGGCAACATATTCACAGGCAAGAACATATTGTATTATTTTTGTGTGTATGTGTGCATGCATATGGGAGCACATACATGTAGAGACCGAAAGTCAGTGTAGATGTCTTCCATAGCTTTCCACTTTACCTTCTGAGGGTCTCTCACTGAATCTGGAGCTTACAGATTTGGCATAATTATCTGGTCAATGATCCCAGAGGACACCCCCCTTTGGTTACACTCATATTACTAGTATGCACCACCATGCCCAGCCTGGGGCCCCAAACTCAGGTCCCTCACACTTGAATGGCACTATTTTGCCTACAAGAAGGTCAGAGTTTAGATCCCTACCACACATGTAAAAGCTGGGTATGACTCCACACCACAACCCTAGAAGAGACAGGCTGATTCTCCAGGCCAGCCACTGTAACCAATCTGTGAGCTCTAGGCCAACCAATGAGAAACTATTTCAATGATAGAGTGATGGAAGACACCTGGGGGAGACGCCTGACCTGCACAAATGCATGCACAGGTGAGCACACCTGCACTCATATGCATACATCCTCCCACAAACATACATTAAAAAGCAAGTGCTTTGTTCCAGCTTAGCAAGTTTAATAGAGACTAATGGTTGCGGTGTCCCTACCTCACTTCAGGAGGCTGGAGACAACCCAGCAACTCCTGCAGAAGCCCCTCCCAACAGATTTTTCTAGTTTCCTATGCACAAGATTGGATTCTGCTCAGTTTAGTTCAGAAAACTTTTTGCAAGGTGCTTTATTGGTCACACTGACTGGACAGAGCTCAGTGAAGTGATCAGGTAATAAGCAAGGCAGAAATCCCTATGCAGATGGGGGAGCCTTGGTGGTCACTTGAGACCTCACATTTTTACTTTATTCTGTGTAGAGAAAAGAAACTTTTGATCCTGCCTGAAGACACTCAGCTATTGGTTCAAGGGCAGCTTAGTGAGCCAAAGGGCTGCTGTGCAAGGCTGACAGCCAGCCTGATTTCATTCCAGGAACACACAGTGGACAGAGAGAACAGCTCCTGACAGTTGTCTATTGACCTCCACTGGGTTACTTTGACATGTGTGTCTACACACACCAAATACACACACACCCCCACCAACACCCCAAATAAATTACAAAGTTTAAAAAGAAATTCAGCCATAGGTTTGGAGTCTGCACCTCAAGTCTCCATACAATGCAACCAGCATTCTGTCCATCTATCCATCCATCCATCTACTCACCCACCCACATATTCATCAAGCATTAAGAGCTGCTCTGGAGCAGGCTCTCTGTTGAGACTATGGGAATTAGTGACAAGAAGGGATTTGTCCTGTAGACCCTTTGTTATTGTGGACTTTAGTGACTCAATGGCATGATGGTTAGTGCTCAGACAAGGTTGGTACAGCTGGTGGTACTATTTTGGGGGTTGGTAGAAACATCAGAAGTCTACCTCACTGGGGAAGGGGATCCCTAGGGTGTGATGCTGAAGGCTGTACCTGCCCCTCCTACCCCCCTCTCTGCTTCCTGGCTATCATGATGCCCTGATTCATCTAAGCTATAAAAATGGAATTGGACGACCATCCTCTGAAACCATAGCCAAAAAAAAAAAAAAAAAAAAAAAAAAAAAAAAAAAAAAAAAAACAAAAACAAAAAAAAAAACTTTCTATTTCTTGCAGGTGCTTATCACAGCAATGGAAAGCCTCATCAGCATAGGAGCTTTGAATGTATTCGAAGAAAAAACTTTAACCTTGGTAGTGTGGAGACAAACTAAGAATGTAAAACCATGAAAAGTCAATTTTCCTACTGAGTGCTCAGTAACAAACAATAGAGACTTCTACTCCTCGTGACAGGGACCAGATTATACACAGCAATACCACCACTGCCACCGCTGCCATGACCACCACTGCAGCCAACCACAACAGTACCACCTCCACCACCACCAGCACCAGCACCACTGTCACCCCTATTAACAACAACAGCACCACCAATGTCACAACCAGCATCATAACCATCAGTGATAGCAACACACCATCACCAACACCACCTATACCCCAAACAACAATAGTAGTGTCATACTAGTAATATCATACATATCATAGGAGCAATTGACTAAATGAAAACCATAAAACTCCATGAAATAATGGTTCTCATCTCTGAGGCAACAAGATCTGAGAGCCTGAGGGAGCTCTTGATGTCAGGTTCCCTTTTTGGCAGAAGTTTTCTGGCCACAGAGGATGAAGGCTGGTTCAGTCTCCTGAGCTGCGGAGGCAGAAGGGAGACTGCAGGGTGTGATGAGGCTAGCACTTGCAGGCAGAAAATTAGAGAACCAGACAGTTGCCCCAGAGCCAGAGGCATCCATCCAATCCTGACCCAGCTGCTGGTTAGTGCAGCATGGGAGGTAACTATCCCTCTGGAAATGGATAGATGTTTCCACTCCCTGACCTCAGAACCTGTCATGGTCAATAGCCACACAGCCAGAGAGGAAGGACATTCACACACATACAGGAGTTTAAATAGCCTGCTCAGCAGCCATTGCTTCCATTGGTATCAAATCAGGTCCATATTTATCATTAAGTGAACAAAGAGAAACTGCTGTGCCTATGTGTATGGTCTCATTATGAAGTTCAAGCTAGCCTTGAACTCATAATCTTCTTGTATAAGCCTTATAAGTGTTGGAACTACAGGTGCACACTACCATCATTGGACCATTTTTGTGACATTTCTTCTTAAACACAAAAACAAGCAACCTTAATCTAGTAAGGCAGAAACAGCAGCCAATTTACAGCTCAAGAACATTCTACACCATGTGCAGCCTGTAGTCTTTAGAAGAGCAGTTCTTTGGAAAATGGAGGTGTTCCAGGGTGGAGAACTTATGAGTGAAATAGAGGATCCAATGAATGAATGAAATAGAGAATAAATGTCGTGGGATTATATTTTTGCATTGTAAATAATTGTCCCACCTACTGGTTTAATAAAAATGCTGATTGGCTGAGGGCAGACAGGAAGTGTGGGTGGGGCTACTAGACTACCAAAACTCTGGGAACAGAAAGAACAGAGCAGAGATGGCACAGAGATTCCAGAGAGACCAGCAGAGAAGCCAGCAAATGTAGAAGACAACTATGCTGCTCTGAGAAAAGGTACTGAGCTGCATGACTGAACAAGATAAGATTTATGGGTTAGTTTAAGAGCAAGAGCTAGCTAGCAATATGCCTGGACCCTGGGTCAATCAGCATAAAATTAATGCAAGTGTCTGTGTATTTCTGTGGGACCGCGGGTCAGAATCTCAGGGCTAGATCGCAAAGGCCAGGCCAGAAACTACTTACAACAAATGAATGCTTGCATGGATTGCTGGCCCGAGGAAAGTGGGCTGGAGGTCTGCCTTTGTCCTGGACATTTGACTGCTCTAAACTGCACCTTCCCTTGGGATATGAGAGCTAAATGCAGTGTGTGGACCAGAGCAGAATGCCTGGCCCTGAGGATATCATTGGGGAAGCTCCTGAAAAAGGACATGCTGTGAAGACTAGAAAGTTACATTCCGGCATGGGTGCTTATGCTATGCACTGAGCTCCCTGGATTTGTAAGAAATGCATATGAAGGTTGAAATGATGGCTCAGTGGTTAAGAGCATGCACTTTTCTTACAGAGGACCTAGGTTCAATTCCCAGCACCCATATCTGGTGGCTCACAACTGCCTGTAATTCTAGCTCCAAAGAATCTGATGTCCTCTTTGGTTTCAGCAGGAACACACATGTGTGTGGTGCACAAACAGAGAAACACACACACTCACACACACACACACTCATAAATAAATAGTAAATCATAAAAAAGAAAATCACACAAGAGATAGGAGGGGGTGCTGAGGCATCATTTAATTTCAAAAATGGTACAGCATCCGTGGCCCTCTGCACATTTGGAGAGCTTCAGAAGAAAAGAAGATGGCCCCAGAATGGGGAAGATGGATCTTGTTTGGTAAGCTTTCCCGGCTATTATCTACTGAGAAGGACAGGCAGTGGCTGCTCAGACCCTGAGGAATGCTCTCCCTATGGAGAAAGGATTTCACTGCTTCATCTTCCAAAGCTGAGCCACACCCATCTCAGGAAAGGGCCTGAGAGGATTCCAGAGCTCAGCAAGGTTCAGCTCCACCCTGCTGCAGTGAGCAATGCCACCAGCTGCAGGCTCCTCTGACAACTTGGAGGCAAGTGAAACAGGCCGATGCCCTTGAAGAACCAGGTCTCCTTTTCCTCAGTTCCAGCATGTAGGGCTTTATGATGGTGGCGCCACCTTGTGTCCAGATGGGAGGTGCAGTTCAGGTGCAGTCAAGGATCTAGGGTAGCTAGCCTTCAAGACCAGCTTATTTCTTCGTGGACCAGCCAGTCACTTGAATGAATTGACGCTCACTCACTTAAGAATTCCTTCTTTGTTATAGTCACTCATTTTTTTTTCATTTAAGTACCTGCTGCACACACCGAGATTGACCTGGAAAGTATAAGAAAGATTCATTTCCAGGCTTTGGGATCCAGGGACATTCACTGAGACCGAGGACAGGCTATCTTATCACAATCAGGATTTGTGTGTGTGTGTGTGTCGTCCCCCCCGCCAAAGTTAGTAGTGCAAAGAGCCTTCTTAAAACCTAGGAGGGCTTCTGGGAAGAGGTGGCCATAATTCATCTCCTTTCTGCTCCAGGCCAATATTTTCCAAAGCTTGGCAACTCTCTTTTGGATGATGCCTTACTGTGCCCTCCCACTTCTTACCTGTTTAAGGGTCACATCAAAGGGCCCCAAAGCTGACCACACGGGCTGCATCACTCAGGCATCCTTCAGGCAGTCCTGAGACCTCACTCCCTGCCCACAAGTGTCAATGGCAATGGCAGCAACCATAAAGGCAGCAACCATTAGTGATGTGGGACTATGCTCTTGTACACTGTAAATATTTGTCACTGTAAGTATTGGTTTAATAAAATGCAGATTGGCTGGAATCTAGGCAAGAAGTAGAGTTGGGGTAACCAGACTAGGAGAATTCTGGGAAGCAGAAGAGCAGAGTGGAAGATGCCAGCCAAATGCAGAGGAAGCAAGATGAGAATGCGGCAATGACTAAATATAAATAAGAATAATGGGCTAATTTAGGTGTAAGAATTAGCAACTAACAAGCCTGAGCCATAGGCCAACCAGTTTATAATTAATATAAGCCTTTGTATGTTTATTTGGGACTACATGGCTGTGGGACCAGAGAAACTTATGACTGCAGCTTAGCTTCTGCCAGACTCTATGGTAAGACCTACATATTACAGGGGCTGGAGAGATGGCTCTGTGGACGAGTAGCTTGCTGTGCAAGCATGAAACCCTGCGTTTGAATCCTTGGCACCATGTAAAAAGCCATGTAATAACACATACTTGGGGAAATTGGAGGGAGAAGAAATCTGAGAGATTGCTGGCCAACAATTCTGGCATGCTGGTAAACTTCTGGTTTGATGGCCAGGCCTGCCTCAAAATCAAATATAGAAAGCAAGCGAGGAAGACATCAGACATCAGCATTCTGTGTGCATGCACAAGAGGCACGCGCTAAGTCTTTTGTGCATGCACACTCCAAGTGGATGGCCATCCTACCCCTTGTAGAGGAGGAAGAGTGGAAAGAATTGGCCCGTCACTCAGTCGATGGCTACTTGTGATCAGCCCAAATTCCCAGCCTCCTCCTACCTATCTAAGGTCAACTCTGAACCTTATCACCTGGTTTGGTCCAGAGGCTAGACCCCATAATGTTTTCTATAGTGGACATTGTCTCAGTTGGTTGAACATCCTAAACTGAATAATTTGTAAACAGTACAGGTTCATCTGGCTCACGGTTTGGGAGGCTGTGAAGAGCATGGTGCAAGTGTCTAGTGGGAGATTTGTGCTGCCATCATCTCATGGGAGGAGACGGAAAGGCAGTGAGAGTGTGAAGTAGGGAAGCCAGGGGGTCCTGTATCAGGAGGTCACTCCTGTAGTCACAGTGTCACTCTAGTCACGGGGCAGAACCCTCAGGGCCATCACTTCTTTTGGGGGGAGGGTTGGCATTTTTATGTAAAAGTGGTTTGTTTTTGTTTTTGGTTTTTACATACAAGCCCCAGCTACCTTCCCTTTTTGCCTCCCATTCCCAGCTCCCCTCCACCCCATCATCTACTCCTCAAAGGTGCTAAGGCCTCCCCAGGGGCGTCAACAAAGTCCAGGATATCAGGTTAAGACAAGACCAAGCCACTTCCTCCTGTATCAAGGCTGGGCAAGGTGTTCCTCTGTAAGGAATGAGCTTCAAAAAGCCAGTTCATGCATGAGAGATAAATCCTGGTCCCACTGCCAGAGGCCCCACCAACTCAAGCTTCACAACTGTCCTCCACATCCAGAGGCCTGGTTTGGTCCCATGCAGGTTCCCCAGCTGTCGGTCCAGAGTCAGTGACTCCCAGTAGCTCAGGTCAGCTGACTCTCGGTTTCCCCATTATGATCTTCACCCTTTTCCTTACATAGTCTCTCCTCCCTCTCTTCGACTGGACTCCAGGATCTCCGCCCAGGTCTTGGCTGTGGATCTCTGCATCCTCTTTCATAGGTTTCTGGATGAAGGTTCTATAATGACAATTACAGTGGTCATCAATTTGATTATGAGGAAGGTCAGCTTAGGCACCTTCTTCACTACTGTTTGAAGTCTCGGTTGGGGTCATTTTTGTGGGTTCTTGGGCATTTTCCCCGCACCATGTTTCTCTCTAACGCCAGTATGGCTCCCTCTTTCAAGGTAGCTCTTTTATTTTTGTCTCTTTCTTTTCCTTCTGCAACTCAACCATCTCATTCCCTCATGGTCTCTGCCCACCTTCCCTTATTTCCCTCCCCCACTATGTATGGTCTTAATTTACTAAGAGATCTTCTCTATTTCCTTTCCAGGAGGATCCATGGATGTATCTCTTAGGGTCCTCCTTGTCTCCTGCCTTCTCTCTGGTTGTGGATTGTAGCCTGGTTATCATTTGTTTTATGTCTAATATACACTTATGAGTGAGCACATAGCATGTTTGTCTTTCTGGGTCTGGGTTACCTCACTCAGAATGATTTTCTCTAGTTCCACTCATTTGCCTGAAAATTTCAAGATGTCATTTTTTTCTACTGCAATTTCAAGATGTATTTTTTTTTAACTGCTGAGTAGTACTCCACATTTTTTTTAAATCCATTCTTCAGTTGAGGGGCATCTAAGTTGTTTCCAGGTTCTGACTATTACAAATAATGCTGCTATGAACATAGTTGAACAAATATCCTTGTGGTATAAATGTGAATCCTTTGGGTAAATGCCCAAAAGTAGTATTTCTGGATCATGAGGTAGGATGATTTCCAGTTTTCTAAGAAACTACCATACTGATTTCCAAAGTGGCTGCACAAGTTTACACTCCCACCAGCAATGGAGGAGTGTTCCCTTTGCTTCACATCCCCTCCAGCATAGGCTGTCATCAGTGTATTTTATTTTAGCCATTCTGACAGATTATAGTCAATAAGGCAAAATGACAGCCTGCAGAATGGGAAAAGATCTTCACCAACATTACTACCTCTGACAGAGGAGTGATCTCTAAAATATATAAAGAACTTAGAAACTAGACATCAAAATACCAAATAATTTAATTAAAAAGTGGAATACAGATCTAAACAGAGAATTCCCAACAGAAGAATCTCAAATAGCCAAAAGACACTTGAAATGCTCAACATCATTGACCATCAGGAAAATGCAAATTAAAATAACTCTGAGAGGCCATAACTTCCTAATGCCCCTACCCTACCTCCTGATTCTGTCCCCATGGCAACTGAATTTGCAAATGGGTTTGGGAGGGACATTCATACCAGAGCAGCAATCCCACTGTCCTTCAGAGGAGAAGGCTATGTTTGGGAGCCAGAGCTTCCCTAAGCCATGAAGCTGGTAAATGTAGAACTGGTCATATTCCAAGAATGAGGATCATCCCTTTACTCTTGTACCCCAAGGACCCCATATTTAGTTCATGTTCAGCCACCATATGTCACCCTTTTTCCCAATACCTGACCTAATAATGGCTCACAGCTGCCCTTCCAGAGCTCAGATTTATTTTGGCTTTGAGGTATGGCTAAGATCTTCCCATCATACCAAGGGACACTGGATATGCCCCTGGAGACAGTGGTGAACATTGTCTCAGGGTAGACCCTACCTGACCTGGAGAAGGAGAGTCAGCTAGCTCTCCTGGTCCACTTCCCACAACCATATATGCACCACTTCCTCCAGTATGGTATGGCATCTCTTCCGGCCCTCTGAGCTAGTACCTTCTCACCTCTTGTGACCATCTTCATTGCCTCAAACAGTGCTAGGCTCCTTCATTCTGCAATGGGGCCTCTGATACCATGTTGTCCTTGTTCCCAGTGTCCAGAACAAAATCTGGGCTGCAGAGATGGTTCAGTGGTTAAAAGCACTTGCTGATGCTTGCAGAAAACCTGATTTTCTCAGTACCCACTCTGGGTAGCTCACACCAGAGGGTCTTACATTGTCTTTTGGCCCTAGAGGACACCTGCACACACATATACACATAACTAAAAAGTAAATTTAATTTAAAAATAGAACAGAGCAGAGTACCCGAGAGTGGATCGTTTATTCAAAACAAAACAAACAAGCAAACCTGGTAGTTTTGGAGGCTGGGGTGCCCAGAGTAAAGGGCTGCAAATGACAAGGTCTTCTGCAAAAGCCAGAGCACTGCATGGTGAGAAAGCAAGCATACCCAACAGAGCTTATTCTCATTACAAAGCTATTCCTGGGTGACCCACAAGCTTATTACTCCATGAGGGCTAAGCCCTTATGACCTATTAGTCTCCCAGAGGCCTTACTTCCAAACACCATGAATATGTGACGTTCCAAGATCTGAATCTAGACACAACATTCAAGTCACATAATTGGAGCTTGGCAAATGTCTGCTGAATGAGTTAGCTTGCCTTCCGCCCCTGACCATTTACCTGACCCTGCTCCTCTTTCTCTCCTCCTCACCCTCCTGAGCACTACCATGCTGGTTGCTGACAGTGCTCCTGAGATCTGCACCCATCATCACCCTGAGCTCCATAGCTCCTAAAGGGAGCCCCTTCATGACAGGAGACTCATTGGCACCCCAACCTCATTCTCTACTGCTGTCTTCTACAGAGCATGGCTTTCATGGGCACCTTACTTGGCCACAGAGTGCATGCAAAACCTCAAAAGACTGAGTCGCACCTCAGTGTCTCTGGGGGAGGGGCCTGAGAATGGGCATTTCTAGAATGCTGGGAGTGCTGCTGGCCTCACAGTCATAAAAAACACCGACCTAGAAAAATACACAGCACAGGTACAAAGAGAACTTAGTCTGCTGTCTTGGGAGTGTGGTGACCTCCTGCCACCCCTGTGCAGGCTTTGGGGATGGGAGCACATTCTCAGATGTGAGTGAGCACAGCACCTTCTATACAGTGGGCTCCAGCAAGGGAGTGCTCCCGAGTCTTCATCCCCATCCCCTTTGCAAATTCGACTCTCTCTGATAAAGTTAATTATCTGACCTTGAAGCATCCGGTAGCTGACACTCCATGGAATGGTTTTACGACACACATGATAAATAGAGGCTCAGATGATTTCTCTGGGAGGTTTTGTGTCCGTATTTTAATAGCTGTTGAGCAGCACCATGGGAGCCAATTACAAAACTAGGGCATTTTTTTTTTCCCTCTGAACAGCTCAGTTCCCAACTCTGAAAAGTTGTGGGCGGCTAATACTGACAGGTCCGGAAGGGCTTTGACACAGTTTCCCCCAAGCAGGAGCAGTGCCAACAGTTTGCAACTTTGTTCAAACAAAACAGAGGCTGTGGTGTCCCTGACTCCCACCCTCCCCTTTAACCAGGTTCCTCCACTAAAGCTGAGGTACTCCAGGAGTCAAGGCATCGTGACTATGCGCCACCAGTACTGATAACTTCTACTCTCTCTATGGATCCAGGGTGGCATCTGTGCTGTCCTGCTAGGTTGCAGGGGGCAGGTCAAAGTCTGAGAAAATGTTCTATCTATGAACTTCTTGAGGATGGTTTCAGCTTCTGGCTTTCCCTCCCCACAGTATAAAGGCCCCATTCCAGATGTATCCCCCAAACAGGCCTGTATCCTGCTGAAATCATGATGCTACATCTCTGGTGGTCAGATACAGCCACCTCTGACCCCAACACTAGATCACTCATATGAAACTTTAAAACTGTGAATCAGCCAATGTTCTGACAGGCTTGGTATACATGTGGATTATACCAAATGGCTCTCTCAGGAAGGCTGGTCCAGCCTTGTACTTGGCCAACCATTACATCACCAAGGCTAGCTTCATAGAACATGATCTATGTACAATGAACAAAAGCTGCCTCTTATGGCAGAAACAGTGTTAACTAGCTGGGAACTTTGGTACTATCCTCCTGTCCTATGTAGGACAGGGGCTACTGGCTACTTTTCTATGTCAAAATAACTTCCCTGGGAGAAGACAATCTTTTTCAAGGCCACACAGTGGTGAGGTGTGGGTCAGGAACTCTATTCTGTGTGAAACCGGGCCTATAGGGAAGGTCATCTGCTAACAGCTCAGACAAACATGACTTCAGAGAATGGGATCCTGGGAAGTAAACAATCATGGTGGTGGAGTATGCTAGGCAGACTGAACTTGAGGTCAGGCAGTATGGGTGTCAATTGAGAGAGGCCTCAGAGTCTCTGGAGGGAGATGAAGGGCCCTAGGCTGACCCTGAGGAAGACTAGGAAGAAATGCTTAGCTTCTTAGAGTTGGGGAAGGTCCTTGAGTGACTGTGGATAGAACTGGCCATAAAGTACAGTCATCAATGACTCCCACTATATGAGGCTTGTGGCCTTTAGTCCTGCTACTGGGACAGGCTGGGCAGGGCTAATGGAAGAAATAACCAGAGATGTGCTGGGCTAGAGTACAGGCCTACCAGGCGGCTAGTGTCTGACCAGGGCAAGAACAGCTGTGACAGGATCCCAAGGGGTGGAACCCATCTGCACACTGTGATGAGCCCTCTGGAAAGCCTTGGCACTCTGACTGCAGTGGGCTCCAAGGGCCGGGACAAGGGTGGGTGGTGAGACTGCATTCCAGGTAACTGGGGCCATTCCGGGACAACCAAGGGTGTGGGAAGATATAGGGGCACTCAGCCAGCAGTGCCGCCTCCAAAATTTGGTAAGTCTGTGTTCTTAAAACCAGGACAAGCCTGCCACCCAGTGCTGTCCTGGATCACCACAGCAGCTTAGAGTGTGGCTGCCACCCTGTGCCTGACCTGGGAGTACAGCCATGCACTGCAGACTCTGTGATGACCTAGAGTTATCAGCCATTCTCTCCCCAAAGCATGTCCTCACCTCAGTTCACCACTTCATCAACTCAGAGCTATCCTAAATGAGAAAGACATTCAACCTGGTCCTGCTATCCACGGAGGGAAGTGGCATTTATATTAGGTGAATTGTATCTGACTAGACTTTAAGGTGTTATTGTTATGGTTACTGTATATTCTAGAATGCTATAAAATATGCATTTTGTTAAAGTTTCTTTCTTTTATTGTTTTGTTTTGTTTTTGAGTAAGGTCTTGGTAAGTAGCCTGGGCTGACCTTACACTCACAGTCCTTCTGGTTTACTTTCCCACATGCTGAGATTACAGGATGTCTGCTTTATTCATATGTGTGTGCATCATATATTAGATACCATATGTTTATAATATAGTAAGAGCTAAGCATAAAAATATGATAAAAATAAACATGGCTATGTCTTACATAACAATAATTCTATAGATAGGAACCACATATGTGACAATGCCTCCATGACACTGTATCACCACCTAATGACATTATAGTTTGCATATGTATATTCTAGGATGTTTTCATAATGCATGTCTTAAATGTATTCATTACCTTCACTGAGCCATGTGACAAATTAAAACAAAATCTTCACACAGCCTCATGACTAAGGAACCTTCATCACCCCACCTCACAGATGACATCTCTGAGACACACAAAGAGGTGGCATCCTTGATCCAGGGTCAGAGCTGGACCAGTTGTTAGAGCTGGGGTCTGCAGTTAGTTTCCAGGTAGACAAAAGTCCCTGAGCTCAGCTTCCAAGCTGCTCTGTCACAGACAGTCCCTGTGAATCAGCAGAAAGCCTCTGAAAGAGTCCTAAGAAAGGACAGGCAAGGCCACCAGGAGACAGCCCTGCACTCTCACCTCTGTGGTCACATTTTATAGGGAGCTTTGTATTTAAAGGAGAGAGATCTTGACTCTGATCATTAAAGTTTTTTTAATGGGATGTGTGTGCATGCGTGCGTGCGTGCATGCGTGCATGCGTGCGTGCGTGCGTGCGTGCGTGCGTGCGTGCGTGTGTGTGTGTGTGTGTGTGTGTGTGTGTGTGTGTCTGCAGAGGCCAGAAAAAAAGTGTCAGCCTCTGCAGCCAGAGTTATAGTTTGTTGAGAGTCACCAAGCATGTGTCCTGTGTTTGAACCTAGGCCCTCAGGAAGAGGAGTAATGGGTCCTGACCACTGAACCATCTCTCAGAGCATCCTCAAACCTCTGCTATCTGCTTGCTCATTCACAATATCCTCTTCCCATTCCTGTGGTTTGGATCTGCATTGCCCCCTAGAGGCCTGTGTGTTAAAGGCCTGGTTGCCAGGATGGGGTCTACTGGAAGGAGATAGAACCCTTAACAGGTGGAGGATAGGAGTAAAACCAATGATGGAGCATGTGTGCCTGTGAAGGGGACTGTGAGACTCTGCCTCCTCTGCTTCCCAATCATGATGTGAATATACACTCCCATCATTGCCATCTGGAGTCCCCAGATGAGACCTGAACGCCACAGGAGCCAGGCACAGGCTGAGACTCCCACAACCACAGGCCAAGAGAACACTCTTTTCTTTGAAAGTCAATATCTCAGCCCCTGTCATGGCGAGTGGGAGCCCAGTACACTCATCCTCAGACTTCTAAAGCTTCCTCTCACTTGACTACAGACTGGTAGGGTTGCAGGTAACAGGATCAAGCAGGATGGAGGCAGTAGAAAAGAGGGAGGAGCGAGGAGGGAGCTGGTGCCCATGAAGGACCTGACCAAGGGTCCCAACCTGTGAGTGGACATTGTTTCCCTGACTTAAAGCAGGAGGTGACAAGGATTCATCCAAATCAACCACTCAAAGGTGGCGTAGCTGGGGTTTGAAAGGAGCGTAAACCCTTGATTCTCTGTGTGGAGTCTACTATGTTCCCTCAGGCCTTGGAGGACCAGATGAACTTGCCCAGTTCCTGGCCTCAAGTCCAGTGAGGCTCATGTAACTAGACTCCCCGCTCAGCCTGGGCCAAGCCTGGCTTTTGGACTATAAGACTGTTACAAAGCCAGTGTCGGGGATTAAGAACTTCCTTTTTAAATATGAGATGTGCTTGTAGTGACTCTGCCCCTGCTCAGGTGTGTGACCTCAGGCCTGTGGCTAAATTCCTCTGGGTTTTAGTTTTCCCATCTGTGAAATAGGCAAATGTCTTGTAAGGCTCCAGCAGGATGTGAAATAGTTGTGCACACAATTGAAAACAGTACCTTGGACCAATGGCCTCTGAACATTAATCTAAGTGAGCAAAGCTAAGCCTGTCGCTGGACTTGACAATCCAAACCAGTTCTGATCAGAGCTGACTTTCCTGGAAACTCAGAAGCAGGGAAGAGAGAACACACCCCTATTTCTGTCCCCCTAATCAGCATAATTAAACTGTTAGCACTTGGCTTGGGAGATAGCTCAGACAGGAAAATCAGGCTGGGAGGTCACCTGAGCATCCATGAGCAGCAGGCCTCGGGAAGTGGGAAGTGGGGATATGCAGATCCCTGAGCCCGGCAGGGTAGCCAGCCTAACCTAATCAGCAAGGTCTGGCTAGGCCAGTGAGAAACCCTATCTCAGAAAACAAGGTGGATAGCATTCCTGGGGACCAACTCAAGATTGACATCTGGCCTCTACATGCGTAAACACATGTGCACCATCACACACATATTTGCACACACACACACACACACACACACACACACAAATAACAAAACAAATAAGTAAAAAATACCAGTTTTAACAAAAACTGAACATGTCCAAGGCCTCAGTTACAGGGTCTGGTTCTCCAGATTTTGTCACCGGGTATATCTGCCCCTCCCCCATACTGATAGGGGACAAAAGGTGAAACTGTGATTTGGTATAAAAAACATCAGCCCAACAATTTAGGACCTTGTTCCTGAGGAGCAGAGACCTCATTAACACAGTCAGACTCCCAAGAAAAGTTAATTGGAGTGAACAAAATCTCTGAGAATTTAGTTATCCGTTTGAGAGACTATTTTTGGCCGAACTGAGGCAGAAAGACAAAGAAAGCACATCCAGCCGAATAGAAAGTAATTTGGAAGCTGTAATGGAGGACAAGCTTCTAGATTTCCTCAGAACCCTAGAGACGCCATTATTCAAAAAATAATTAGGCACATACCGTCCTGGGGGTAACATAAGCTAAAAAAAAATGAAGAGGAGAGACATTGAGAGCCACCAGAAAGGTCACTGGCTGCTCCCAATAATTTTGTCTTTCCAGAGTTGAAGATTCAAGGATTATTTTGCAAAAGACCCCTAAAGGCCCCAAATACTCAGAAGAGTTTGAAGTGGGAGGAGCTACAGGGCTCACTCCTGTGTTCTAGAACATTCCCATGGGAAAATTCCAGAGCTAGCCATGCCTTGGTGCTCCAGAGAGTAGGCAGCCCCTATGGTGGTCAGTGCATGGCCTCTGTTAAAAGTAGAATATCCTTGTATTTGGGGATAGTTGAGTGTTTTCTGCTCAGGCCTGGATAGTAAATGGTCTGCAGTAGCTGTTCATTCCTATTGCTGTGGGTGACAGACAGTATGTAAGTGAGGGGGTGTGTTTCTACCCAAACAAAACTTTATACAAACAAGGGTATCACAGCTTCTCCCCCCAATCCAATCTGGGCTTTCCATTTGAAACCACACCCTGCAAGCACCTGCTCTTAAGAGAGTCCAGAAAAGGCAGAGAATGAGCCACAAACGTAATTTTAGTGTAATGGTTCTCAATCTTCTTAATGCTGTGACCCTTTAATACAGTTCCTCATGTTGTGGTGACCCCCAATTATAAAACGATTTTTGTTGCTACTTAATAACAGCAATTTTGCTACTGTTACGAATCCTAATGTAAATATCTGATATGTATCATATCTAATATGTAACCCTTGTAAAAACATTATTAGACCCCCCTGAAGGAGTCATGACCCACAAGTTGAGAACCACTGTTGTAGACCACACTATCCAAAACATTCACTAGAGAAAAGACAGCCTACATTGACCAACAGTGCTGGAGAAGCTGGACATCCACGGACAGAAGAATGAAACTATATCTATAACTATCCTGTAAAAAAGTCAGTTCAAACAAATCAAAAGCCTGATGTGAGACTTGGGAGAAGCACAGAGAAGATGCTTCAAGATGTACACAGAGGCAAGATGTTCTGAAGACTCCAAGAGCTCAAGAAATAATAGCAAGAATTGCCAGCAGGATTGCATGAAATCAAACCCAAAGGAAAATCTCAGTAAACCTCTGTGGACTGTGAGAAGACCCTGAGCTTGCTGCACACCAAAAGGGATTAGTATCTAGACACACAAAGAACTCCAGAGACCAAATGCCAAGAACAATCTGTCCAACAAATGAATTAATGAAACAAGTGGACAGTTCTCAAAGATGAATAAAGGGCAGGAAATGTACAAGAAGGTTTAAGGTCAGAGCCACCACGGAGTGCAAATTAAAGCCACAGTGGGACTCCAGCTCTCCCAGCCAGAGTGGCTGTCCCAGAACAGATGCTGGTGAGCCTCCAGTGAAAACGGGCCAATGATACAACCTCTCCCAGGCACACTGAAACACTTACGTGCCCACACTAACTGCAGCACCCATGGAAACAGTGGAGTCACAGCATCAGCCCAGGTGGCCGTCAACACAGGACAGACAAAGTGTGGCACACATAGACACATAGACAACAGTCTATCCAGTGGCAGAAAATAAATCCTGCCATATTTTAAGAAAACTAATAGAGTGGAAATCATGACATTGAGTAAAATAGCACATTCTCTCTCATTTATAGATCTTAGAGTATGCAGATAGAGAAAAACATGTATGTAACTATGTGCACATGAGCAAATGTGCATTGTGTGAGTGCGTGTGTATATGTGTATGGACACATGCATGTACATATACATGTGTGCTCATACATGTATATGTGTAATGTATGCATGAACATATGTTCATATGTGTATGCGGGTACATGTGTATGAATGTATCTGTGTGTCTATGAATGTATGTATATATATGTATGCATGCATATGTGTATGAGTATACAGTTGTGAATGTGTATCTGTGTGTAAGTAAATGTGCTTATTGTATTTATGTTTGTATGTATATATGTGCATGCATATAAATGTATATGTATGTGTGTGAGTGTATGTGTATCTATGTGTATATGTGTGCAAGTGCATGCATGTATTTGTATGTATTGTGAATATATGTGTCTATGTGTCTATTTGTATGGATATGTGCATTTGTATGTATATGTGAATCTATGTGTGTCTGTATATGTCCCTATGTATGTACTTGTGTACATATGCATTTGTGTATATATGCATTTGTGTGTATATGTGAATTGTGTATATGTATTTTTTAGATTTACTTTTTTTTAAACTTTATTATTTATTTACTTATTTGCCTCGGTGTTTGCCTGGAACTGGAACTACAGACAGTTGTTAACTGCCATGTGGGTGCTGGGAATCGAACCCGGGTCCTCTGGAAGAGCAGACGGTGCTCTTAACCGCTGAGCCATCTCTCCAGCCCCGAATTGTGTATATGTAAATGCATGTGTCTGTGTATCCCTGCATATGTATTTGTGAGTATATACATTTGTGTATGTGTGAGTGTGTCTGTATGTGCATATGTATTTGTGTGCCTGTTTATAGGAATATGTGGGAACAGTGTGCATATGTGGTTTTGTATGTTTGTCCACATGAAAACATATTATGAAAGCAGATGGAATCATTGGAGAAAAAAGGAGCTCAGTGTGAGGAAGAGGAGAGAGAAAACTGAACATAGAAGGTATATAGTGATCATAGAAAATACATGGTGGACATGGGAGGTGCATGGTGGACATGGGAGGTGCATGGTGGACATGGGAAGTGCATGGTGGACATGGGAGGTGCATGGTGGACATGGGAGGTGCATGGTGCACATGGGAGGTGCATGGTGGACATGGGAGGTGCATGGTGCACATGGGAGGTGCATGGTGGACATGGGAGGTACATGGTGGACATGGGAGGTGCATGGTGGACATGAGAGGTGCATGGTGGATGTGAGAAGTAAATGGTAGAGATGGAAGGCACATGGTGGATGTGAGAAGTAAATGGTAGAGATGGAAGGCACATGGTGCACATGACAAGGAGTCCTTTATGAAACTTTCACTATAGACAGAGCAGTCTTTGGATTAAAGACTAAAGTCAGGGTGTAATCCTGATGCATGTGGCAATAGCCAACACAACAGCTGCAGTGTTCACACGTGGCACTTAGCATGTGCTAGTGAGATTCTCAATGACCATGGAACATTCATCACTGCATTAGCCTTTGAGGTAAGGCACACATTTACAGATAGGAACCAAGGCCCAGAGAGGAAAAGCATCTTTGTAGAGAGCACACAGCCATGAGTGTCTGAGGCAGGCTTTGAACACTCTGTGCATCTTTGTAGAGAGCACACAGCCATGAGTGTCTGAGGCAGGCTTTGAACACTCTGTGCATCTTTGTAGAGAGCCCACAGCCATGAATGTCTGAGGCAGGCTTTGAACACTATGTGCATCTTTGTAGAGAGCCCACATCCATGAATGTGTGAGGCAGGCTTTGAACACTCTGTGCATCTTTGTAGAGAGCACACAGCCATGAGTGTCTGAGGCAGGCTTTGAACACTCTGTGCAGCCCCAGAGTCTTTACTATGTCACTTTCCCCCTTGCAGTCTTTGCTTCAAGTCAGGGGCTCCAAATTATTCATCTTCCACAGATAAGAGGATCATGTCTGAATTTCTCTACCCAGCATCCAAGGCTGCTCAGCTCTACAACCTCACCATCCTCCATGCCTCAGCCCAGTCCTGGGCACCCAGAACTTCCAGAGAAATCCAGAATGTGTGCATTAGTTCACACTATTCCTCACCTGGGGGTCCCTCTCCTTCACTCACTCACACCTATTCTTCCTCCCAGACCCATCCCCTCTGAGCAATTGTCCATGACCCGCTGTCTACTCCACCTCACAAGCCACTTCCTGTGTGAGGATTTGTTTCTATTGCTGAAATGTTAACAGCAGCCAAATGCTACAGCGACCATCTAGTGTGGTTAGCCTATAAAATCAGCCTAACTGCTCAGTTCGGCATGATATATCACATCCCTATAATCTCAGCACTGGGGATACGAGTTGACTAAAGTTTACTAAGCTAGCTCGGGTTATATAGTGAGACCTTATCTCAACCAAAATCTGAGTCTAAACAACCTCTTTCCCTGGCATATTTTGCTGGATTCAGCCTAAGGAGAGAAACTGCTCTGTCTGAACCCAGATTTGCCAACACTCTGAACATCCCCAGCCAGCTATCTGGATTCACAAGGTCCTACACGAACCACCTTTGTGAATGAAATGGCCCCATAGACTCCTGCATTTGGGCTCTTGGTCTCCTGCAGGTGGTGCTGTTTGGGGGAGATTGTGGGCCTTTGGGATGTGGTATTTTATGGGAGGAAATACAGGAGCTCTGTGTGTGTGTGTGTGTGTGTGTGTGTGTGTGCGCGCGCGCGCGCGTGCGCGCGCACATGCTGGAAAACTCATGGCTTCACTTTTTTTTTTCTTCCATTTCCCTCTCTGCTTTCTATGTGTAGGTGGAGACACGGTCTCTCATCTTCTTGCTCCTGCCCTGATAGACCACCCCCTTCTGAAACTGTCAAGTCATATAAACCCCTCCTTCTATGAGCCGCTTTCAGTGTTGCTGTTTTATCATAGCAACAGAAAAGCAACCAATACCCTCTCTTCCAGACCCTAATTTATTTATTTCTCTGTGTAGATATGATTTGTGTGTGTGAGTGCACATGTGTACTGAGGAGCACCTGTGGCAGCCAGAGGGCCGCTTGTGGGAGGTGGCTTTCTTCTCCCACCACATAGCTTCCAGGGTTAAACTCAGGACATCAGGTTTGCTGTCAAGCCCCCTTAGCCAGTGAGCCATGTCACCAGCCCGATCTCTTTAAGCTGATTATCTCAGGTGTTTGTTATAGGAATGGGAAGCTGATTGACACAAGGCAGTGGCTTCAAGTCCCACTTTCTGCTTCAACGCACAAGAAAAAAATGTAGCCAACAATGTGGCAGATTATGAAAAAGATGCTCTCTACCCTGGAGGAGAGCAGGCTTCTTCTAGCTCAGTTTTAGAATGTGAACAAAGCAAAGACGATGAGAATCATTGTTTCAAAAACCTAATTAGAACACGTAACTTCCATCCCCTGGAGGGAGGAGGGGCAGAAACAGAGGAGGAAGGAGAACAAACAGAGAATGGAAAAAGGAAAGAGAAGAGAGAAGTGAGATAGAGAAAGATGAAGACACGTGGCCTGAAGGACAAAAGCATTACAGAATGAAACAAGCTTTCTAAATGAAGCCATTTGTGCAGTAAATCATTTACAGTATGGCTGTGTGTGTGGTGGGGGGGGGTTGGGGGGGGAAGCTGGCTTCAAAGTGCACCAAAAATAGATTTTTAGGTGTCCTCTGAGGCGATGTATCTGTGCAGCTGCCCTGATTCGTAGGTGCTCCCTAAGTGCTCCCCTGGGGATGTTGCTCAGGAGTTGGCTTCAGGAAAGTCAGGACTGGACCAGAGTACGGGCCCTGAAGACAGAGAAGCCGGGAGAGGTTCAGCACCCTGGAGAGTTCCCAGCCAGCTCTGCATGTCGACCAGTCCAGGCAATGTCTCCTTTCCTGACTTTGAAAGGACAGAGCTTAAGTTTTACGCTAAAGATGTTCTAAGAGGCATGAAAACGTGGCTTCTGGCCAGCAAGCAACCCCTCCCCAGCACAGTGAAGTCAGAAAACACAGCCTTGCAGGTGTCAGGCTTACTTTGGGTTTGAGCAGTCCTCCTGATACTCTCGTTAGGACTCCCGAAGCTGGAGATTTTGTGGGTCATCCCAGCTGTACCTGGGAATGGACTTACACAGGTCCCCTCTCTCCCAGCCTCATGTCCACAGCTGCATCTCCTCTAACCGTCCTCAGCTCTTTCTTCCGGTGCTGCGGCAGGGTGAAGTCACCATCTATCAGAGTGGATCCTGCCTCCTCTTTGGCTGCATATTAATTAGAAAGGGGTTGGGGGGACCTAATCACTTCAGTGCCAAAGTCCAGAGCACTGAAACTCATTGGGGTCTCAGAGAGAGCAAGGACGTAGCAGTTATTTCCCCAGCCCATGCCACTGTAACAGGTAGCCGCAGCTCTGCTGGCGGACAGACTGCCCTCTGGACCAGTGTCCTCTTCACAGGAAGTTCTCCTAGGAGGAGGGCACTGCCGACAAGTTCACTATAGAGAACAGACAAAGGTATGAACAGCACCAACCTGGGGATGTGCCCAATGGGTCCTGAGAGGTGAAGGCTAAGCAACCCCATATCTGTACTTTTTTTTTTTGGAAGCCAAATTTAAAGCAGGTTTTAATTAAATACAGGCCAGGTGGATGGGCTATAGCCAGGTTCATACCCAGGTTCCTGGGAAATGCCCAGAATCAATGTCAAAGGCTTAAGAAGAAAAAGCCATAAGTCATCACATTTTCCATCAGGTCCAATCAGGGGCAAGCATACATTCTAATGTATTTCTCACCTGTGAATCCTTCATAAGCCCAGCAAGACGGCTCAGTATGTCAAGATGCTTGCCACCACTCCTGAGCTTCATCCTGGAATCCACGTGGTGGAAATTGTCCTCAGACTTCCATGAGCACATTGCACCCTGCCCCCAATAAATAGATAGATAGATAGATAGATAGATAGATAGATAGATAGATAGATAGACAGATAGATAGATTTCAGGATACTGCCTAGGAGACCTAGCTGAGTCTTCACCCAACCTAATTGTGTTTATCTCTGAGGAGAGGATGCTTAAAGTACAGAGGCACCTTTTCTTTTTTATTAATAATTAATTTTTTATGAATAAAGTCACATTTTTTATCCGTGTATATCCTTGTTTAAGCTCCCTTCCCCCTCCCACATATCTGCACTTGTAATAAGAGGACCCAGAAGCACAGAACAGAACACAGCAGTAGGCACACTTGGTGTGCAGTCAGCTCCCACAGTAGAGTTTCCATAGGTCTCAATGACCCATCTGGAAGTCCTCAGACTTACTATCATCTGGACAGAAGGCTGATGGGTAGACACAAACCAACCAAAGCCTGCCTGGAAACATGGTGCTCACAAACTAACATTCTTTGCCTTGATGGGTATTTGTGTATGTGCATGTTCAAGTGGGCTGTATCTTTGCACATACATGCATTTCTGTGTTTATGAAGGTGCATGTGAGTGTGTATGTATGCATAGTGTGGGTTTATCTCTGACCTCAGCAAATGGCCTGGCCTGGGGCAGGCCTTCAGCATACCTATGGGGTCACTGAAACCCTCTACTCCCATACCTTGATGCTTGAACACATGACATTGTAGGGAAGGCTCCTTGGAGCTTTATAAACTTTAGGCTTAGTTGGAACTGTAGAGTTAAAACCTGCATTTCAGTCATGCATGACCCCAGGAAGCTATTTGCACACTCAAAATGTATGGTGCCCTTTAACGTCATCATACATGTGCCACTTTCCATCCCCACATCCCAGCTGACGCTGTACAGTTCCCAGAACTGCCCAAGAGGAGAGATCTTCCCATACAGGCCTTGTTTTTCATGCCTGCAAAGTCAGCCTAGGGAAGCTGGTTCAAAGCCAGATTCCCTTTAGCAGAAGTTCAACACTACCCAAGACAGTGTGACATTGTGCTGGTGGCCCTGCATCACTAGGGGACTATCCTTCTTCTTTCATCCAACACATGGAGTAGGATCTGTGGCTGGTGTCATCTTGAGAAGAGTCAGTGTGAAGACCTCATTAGTGGTCAGAATGCCAGCAACAACATAACGCCCAGTTCCTACCTGCAGCAGTCATCCCCCAATTCATACCTACACTGTGTCTGCACTATACTGTGTGCACAAACTTGACGGTGCAGGGATTTCTACCCTCATTTTCTAGGTGAGAAACTGAGTCAGGTATCTTGTCCACAATCACATTGGTTAAAGAGGCAGGGACAGGATGTGGCTTCAGGAATCTGACTTCAAGAGCCCACACATCCCGATCACCTAGATCCACTGAGCACACTTGGCTTTCAGAGAGGCTTACACACTTGTAGCTAGAGGGGAGGAATCTCTGCATGTGCTTTGTTTAAGGCAGCCATTCATGTGTATACAGCACCCCACAAAGGCGAGAGTGCCATCATTCACTTTGCCACATGGAGGCAAAGCTCAGAGATATGAAGAGAGTCTCCCCAGCATCACATAGCTATACCTAGCAGAATGTAAAATGGGTGGTTGATATATATTCCAAGGTGTCTCGGTGATCCGGTGACCATGGGAAGGCACCAGGTGTACTTTCCTCAGCCTTCATTTCAGCGTTAGGTTCATGACCTCTGTCAAACCCAGAGGCCTCAGCTTCCTGTGTAAGTTGGATGCTCATATTCTTCTGCTTTCTGACTCAAGAATAACACTCTCCACATGACATGTTCACTTAGATGATCATGGAGGACTAACCAGCAAGGGGGACCATACCTACCAGTCACTTCTGCATCTCAGGGAAGCTATAGGCTGCAGGGATGTCACATGTCATACAATATTAGCCCATATAGAGAAGGAAGAGCTTTGAGCACAACCAGTGCCTGACAGTGGGCAGCATGAAGCCCCTGATCCCAGGACACATACTCTGCACCCAGCCCAGATTGTGGTATCCAAGCTCATCCCCAACATGCAATGCTAGTGTTGGCCACCTGAGGGCAGCACATAACCACACATCACTTGGTTTCATGTTTTAGCTGCAGGCACAGGGGCAGAATCCTATAGGGACCCAGAGTCACACAGCTCACCCTTAGCATGCTCCCTCTGTCCATCCAGCCTGCTTCCCTGTAGCTCTGCCCCATGTCATCACCTGCAAGTCGGGATTTATTTCAAAGGTAGAACTGATCTTCCATGAAAGCCATGGCTTTTAGGTGAGCTTCCAAATGAGTTTTAACAAACACTATGCTACTAGATTAATCAAGACAGAAAATATTATTAGCTGTCTGGATAGTTCAGGAACTTTAGGCTGATTATTTAATGCTTGTAGTTTGGTTTCCAGGTTTGTTTACTTGTTGTTGTTGTTTTGCTTTTTGTTTTTTAATATAAAAAAGTTGTTGAGTAAATTAAATGAGATAATATATACAGATGCCCGGAGCACAGTAGATACAAGGGTCATATAATCAGCCGGCCTTGAGTCACATTCTCACTACCCATTCCTAAATGTACCCTAAACAGACAATAATGGATCTCCTAGCCAACAGTGTGGCTGTCGAGCAGTTTCATCCCTTGAACAAAGTTGTGAATTTTACTTTCTTCCCCATAATCTTAACCCTGACAGACCATAATAAGCACCAGAGGAGCTCTGGAATCTTCCCTGGAATTTCTGGGCTTAAGATGAAGCCTGTGTAAATAGACTTTCTGACAGGACCTGGAAGAAGTGGGCTCAGGCAACAGGCTGCAGGCTGAGCACCGAGAAGAGGCATCCCTGATGGCCTGCTTGTAGCTCAGGGTGGGACACTTGCCTGTGTGTGTGAGATTCTGGGCTCCATTTTCATCACTGAAGAAAAACAAACAAAGCAATGGCAGCAAAACTTTCCAGAGACCCTTTGAGCTCTTGGGGCCCACCTTTCTTTTTTAAAGATTTATTTATTTCATATACAGTATACAGAAGAGGACACCAAATGTCATCACAGATGGTTGTGAGCCACCATGTGGGTGCTGGGAATTGAACTCAGGACCTCTGGAAGAACAGTCAGCTCAGCGCTCCTAACCTCTGAGCCATCTCTCCAGTCCCCGGGGCCCATCTTTCAAATGGCTGCAGCCGGGGCTTGTGGGTGAGAAGAGAGTAAGAACACGGAATTTCTATCCTGACATTATTTAGGAACCATGAGGTCAGGCAGGACCTTCTACATCTTAATTTGACAGAATTCATCATTTTCAAGAAGGGAAACAAAGCAGAATGAATCAAGCACTGGAATAACCGACCCTGGTCCATTATGAGAGACCTAGGTTGAGAGATGAGCCTTGTGAGACTCGTACCTCTACCTCACCTCCTCACCTGCTTCTAGATATACCAGCTTTCTTCCCAGCTTGCCTTTTAACACAATTAAGAACCAACTATAAACATTATGGTTTTTTTTCTACTATGTGTCAATCAGTAAATAAAATCCATGTCACATGTACCTTTACTACTCATGTCTGTGTCCTACACAGACATTAAATAATAGATTGTTGAACATTTTCTCATTGAGTTCATGGGTTTGCTAGATGGCTAACTCAGCCTGGACAAAACAGATTTTCTTCTCAGTTTTGGGACTGATGCACAGAGGTTCTTTGAGCCTGTGCTGGTACTGCAGCTCCAGGCAGTGTCTGACCAACAGCAGATGCCACAACTTCCTGTGACATTAGCACACATATTGGGTAGGACAATATGAGTCAAATCTTTGAAATAATGCCAGAGCTTCTCACTGGAGCCTAACACTGGATGAAAAAGAGTCACCTGTGCCTAAGACACTGGGGTGCATGGCCAGCTCTTGCCACTGTGTGTCTAACACACGGGCTTGCTACTACAGGGGGCGGATTTTCTGGGACAGAGCTGGCCTGTTAAAGGCTTGACAGACTATTTATCTGGGGAGCAAGTGGTACCTGGGAAGGAAGGAGGGAATCCTACTGTATGCACCTAGCCAGGTACTCCAGGGCAGTGCCTGTTTGTGAATGATGGTAAAGAAGGTGAACCTCACTGGTGGAGTTGGCTGCCACTGATGTAAGATCTGATTAGCATTAGGTGGTTTCAGCAATCCACTGATAAAGTTTTTTTAGGGTGCCAGTATGTGGAAGGAAGGTCCACAGGTATGAGAAGCATATCCGTCTGGCAGTAGGGTTCAGGCAAGGGTCCAGGCAGGCTGGACTGTTGACACCCAATGACAATAAAGGTAAGACAGAAGATTCCAGGCTTGGACTCAGCAAAGAACAAGAGAGGCACCCAGAAGAGGTCTGGGTCTAATAATGAGGCTTTATGTGGCTTAGCAGCAAAAGAAAGTGCTAGGTCAGAAGAGTTGAGTCAGCTGCACCCTGGAACCCAAGTCATCTGGAGGGGCATGCACCCCTCCTATGCTGCCAGTGTGGATCTCTTGGTACTGCGGCTCACCAGACTCTCCAGCAGCTCCCTCTGCCCAGCAGGGCTGGATGAACATCACTGGCCTCTCCTTGTCAGCGGCTGTCAGGGCGCATTTGTGACAGCAGCATTCATTCATGCTTCAGGAAGCCACAGGAGAGGCTGGGGGCTGGGAGGGACGGCTGTATTTGCTGAGGGCTGATGTCTACAGATGTCATCCGTGGGCTAGTGTCTTCCTCACCCAGGAAGCAGGAAACAGTAGTGGAAGAAAACAAAACAGAAATCAGAAGGAGCAATGTGCCCATGTGCCAGCCCCTTGTTCACAGTAGTCCTCCTCTGCCTCCTTCTCACTGCTATTAAGTGGCTGAGGGTGGTGGGATTTGGCACTAGGCTGTCACTTTTAAAATCAAAGCAGTCACATCTACCCTGGCCAATGGAGTGAACATGAGGCTCTGATGTGAGCTGGTTTTTAGAGAGTATGAAGTCAAGGCCAGGGGTATAGTGGTCTCTCAGATGTTGGCTCTGCTGGTAATGTCTGCATCCCCCATGTTGTGGGCTCGGATGCCAGAGGAGTTAGCGTGCTAAGCAGTTGTGGCTATGAGGGCGCAGGATTCAACAGTGCCTCATACTGGCCATTTATGTTCCATATCAGTGCTTCTCAGACTTCCTAATGCTGCAGCCCTTTAATACAGCTCCTCAGGTGGTGCTGACCCCAACCATAGCATTACTTTTGTTGCTACATCATAACTGTACTTTTACTATTGTTATAAATAATTACATAAATATTTTTGGAGGTAGAGGTTTGCCAAGGTGTCTCCACCCGTAGCTTGAGAACCATTGTTCTAAATGGTTCTAAGATGTTATTGCTGCTGCAGCATCTTTAGCTACCCCCAAGCCCCTAGCTTCGTTCTAGGACGTTGCAGTGAGCCTCCCTTCCATTCATCCTTTCTACCCTCCATCCATCCCTCCCTGTTTCTATCTTTTTTTTCCTTCTTCTTCTTTTCTAGATGTGACACACAGGTGAAGAGGATTCAGGTCACATTGCAGAACCAGAATTAGAAATGAGCCTTATTTAAAGGGTAGGAGGAACCTGGAGTTGAGGCACAGAGGACAACTGTCTGAGGCATCAAGGCAGCAGATAGACAGCCGTGGAAAGGCAGCTGTGGGCACAGGTCCTCTGGGGATGCTTGCCTTTGGTGCTGTATCTCCTAGCCTCAGCTTTGTGTGCTTCAAGACCCAGTGCCCACAGCAGTTCCTCTGGGAAGCTCCCTGACTCTCCCCCAACGTAGGAAGCACAACTTAGAGGAAATGATCAGGAGACCAGGAATGCCAATCACTGGGGCCTGTTTCCTTCAAAGAAATGGAATGAATAAATAATGCCTGGTTACCTGGAAGGCCCAAGTGAAAGTGGTCTAACAACCTGGGGGTCCTTTGCTATTCTATTAGGAGCCAGCCTCCACCTGAATCTCCCCAGCATTCAGAGCATTGTTTAGCTCCTAATCCTAAATTAGTCTCCCAGTGAATAGAACCAGTGTCTATGAAGGAGGCCCCATGTGCTTTGCATTCTCCATCAACAGCATCTGCCCATATCACAGATCCTGCCTCTAGGCCCCAGCCCTGAGCTCAGCCAATAGGACTCATTCTTACTGTGAAGGTTACAGGTGCTCCGCCCCCTTGCTAGGGAGTTTCTGTAGCTACATGTAAGCTTTCTTGTGATAATTGCCATGTGGAAACCCCTCCCAAAAGTTTTACTATGCTTAAATGTATTAAAAGATTAACCTTGAGGTCCGACTCTGGGAGCTTTTGACCCAATGCCTACAGAGATCTCCCCACTGGCTGTGAGGTTTGAGGGGTACCAAACACCCCAGGAGTACATTTTTGGAAAGCTATGTGAGAAGGAAATTTGTGTGAAGGAGGTAGTCATGATAGATGCATCTCTAAGTCGGCACGTTGTAGAAGCTCAGCTCATGTGAGGATCTGAGCCATTTGCCTTCTCACTTTGTCAGATGTGGCTAAATCTCTGGTTTTTGGAAACTCAGCTCTAGCCTCCCACTCCGGCAGAGCATCTCCCTCAGGCACCCCAACCATGAGGTAGAGGCTCCAGGCAGCTTCTGCCTCCATGATGCTCTGCCTGTGTTGGGGGTGTGGCCACGGGGGGCCGTGGTCACAGGGGAGCCAACCAAGAGCACCAAGGCCGCCCATTGCCATGGAGACGGGCCCATGGGCCAACCAGGCCCAGGCTGGTCAGTGAATGAATAAACGTGGCCCATTTTTCTGTCTTTGTCCTGAGGCTCCCTGCGGCTTCCTGCTGTCAGCCCCAGCTGTGGGGAAGGCGGAATGTGCCTGACTGATATCGCCGGGCCGCCGCCGGGCAGCGCCAAGCCTGGCCTGGCTGCCCCACGCCAAGATTCATGCCCGGCAAACAAACCACACTTTGTTCCTGTGGGAAAGTCCAGCCTCTCAGGAAAGAGCCTCTCTCCGCCGGGCCCTGGGCTGGGGACACGCAAGTTGAACAAAGCCTCATCCGCTGGCCACAATTCATGGGCCCAAGGTCCACCTCCGCCCCGGGAGAGGAGAGGACGGGTCTGTCCAGGGGGTGGGACTGTCCCCTCTTTCGGAAGTTCCAGCTGGAAGGTCTCCCTCACCTGCCCTTGGCTGGTTCCTGCCCCACCTCTGACTACAAAGGGGAGCTGGGTAGGAAGCAGGTGGTCCTGGGCTGGATAGCAGCGTGAATGGAACCTAGTAGGGACACTGAGGACCCACAGTGTGACAGCTCTCTGCAGCTAAGGTCCAGGCTTCCACTCACACACCTACACCTAGTGCTGAGCCTGGGCCAGTCCTGACTGTGCCACTGAGGAGGAGACCTGGTCTCACTGAAGCCGCCTGTCAACCTCCCAGACGCTGAGTCCATTGTCTGGAGGGTAGGGGAGCAGCAATCATTACCATGAGCAGTAAGGTGTAGCTGCTGAATCTGATCGTGTGCAAGGCTCTCCGTCAGGGTTCTCTTGTGCATCACCTCACTAAAGACTCCTCAAAGGATTTCTGAGCACAGATGGAGAGAGTGTGGGGGGGTGACCTCAGCCAAAAGGGCTATGTGGATATTTACTCTATAATCTTAAGTGTTCTATGGACATTATGTATTTGTCTCTGGAATGCATGGCATAGAACTCAAAACAAATTACTTGAAGACTGTCTGGGAAGCGGGTAATGCTGTCTACGGACAACACCTGGTTCCCAGGCTACCTGCCTGTAGCATCGTGCCTGTGACTCAAGTAACATCAGAGAAACTCAGACTTCCAGGGTCACAGAGCTGTCACTCATTGCTGGACAAGGTCCTCCCAGGAGCAAAGACTGAACCAGGTTCAAGGACAAAGAGAAAGGAAGCAAGCCAAGGAAGACATGAACCACGTTAGAAGCATCGTGCTCAGGGGACTCCAGAGGCAGAGGACAGAAGCTGGAAGGGGAGCTGCTTGGGGGTATTGGCTCTTGTGATCATGGAGGTTGAGATGTCCCACCAGAGGCTGTCTGAATGTGGGGAGCCTGGAGTGCTAGTGTGCAGAGCTGTGGAAGCCCTGAACCCCAACATCTCTGTATAAGGTATAGTACTTGATCACCCAAGGATGCAGGTGTAAGCACTGAAGTCCAAAGGCCAGACAACCTGGAGCTATGGTGTCTGGGAACAGGCAAGCCTCCACTCCGAGACAGTTCAACCTCGTTCCCTGATAGTCTCTTCCATTGGGGCCTTAGCTGATTGATTGGTGCTGTCTGTCTGAGTAGAGATGCCCTCACCCTTGAAGACAGACTCCCCTGGAGTCACTCCCACAGACCACTCAGAAATGTCTTTAGCAACCATGTGGATATTCTAATTTAATATGGTTGGGCTGACATCTATACTCAAATACCACAGCACATGAAGAGCGCCTATAGGCAACTGCATCTTGATGGAGACACTGGGGGAAGGTACAGGCCAGTTCTGCCTGATTGTTCCTGAGCAGCCCCCAGGACCTTGTAGCTACTGAGCAAAAACCTGGCATGGCATCGGGGAAGGTCTAGGCCATGATGCTTCCAGCACAGTCCCAGAT